>VDFB02076090.1:0-48212 GCA_007258455.2 Sequoia sempervirens
TTAAAATCATGAACCATCTACACCAATTTGAAGCTCTTGAAAATTATGTTAAATCAAAATCACTCTCACAAATGAAAAACCAAAATGACTAAGAATGAAACATACCAAAAATTTGTCCCATGATCAAATTGGCAATAAGGGGGGAGTCAAGAGTTAAAGATGACAATATTGATCCCAACAAGAAATGATCCAACCTCATTAATGAAATATGCCTTCCTTGGATGGGATAAACCTTCTACTAAAATTCATCAATCTGATTCAAAACCATCTCACAAGTTCAAAATCACTAATCTAAAGTTTAAAATTAGTATCTAGAGGAAGGAAACTGCTTTTATTAGGCAATTGGTAGTTTTATTGTAATTTATATGTAGTTGAGTTCTAAAAACTCCCCAGTGCTAGTAAATTTAAGGCTATTGGGTAACAATATTTATTGGTACAGGGGGCATCAAGGCTCTTAATTTGTCCCACATAGGGTTCATATGTACAAGGGATTTCCTATGCACTCCTCTTTCTATATATTTTTTAAAACTAATTTTTATTTAAATATAAAAAAATAAATTATTTAAAACTATAGATTTATCTCCCCATGATTATTGCATAAATTCCCATATAATAAGATTCTTGGAAATAATCTAATCTTATAAAATATTTTCTAATGATATCGACAATAGAAATGGAGGAAAAAAATGGAGGCACCCAGGAATAGTTATTAAAATTGATGAGTGAATATGTGATCCTAGGATTTTTGGGCCTCATGCAATGCAATGATAGGGCTATATTTAACCCAAATACTCTAGATGATGAGTTATCTATGTTAAAATTTTTGGTAAATAGAACAATATAAATATTGGTTCTTGTGGCAACCTCTCCTTTATTATTATAAGGATATCTATCATAGACTTATCCTCTAGCACCCTTATGAGTTTTCACTATTAGCCTCAATTATACTTTTCTTGTAGGTTTTCAACCTAATATGAATAGAATATATTACCCCTTTGATTTTTAACTAAATCCATAAATTTCCTAAATTTGGCTATGATCCTACCAATAGTGCTTAAAATTATCTTTCCATATAAATCAAGGATTATACACTAAGCATGGATGTAGAAGATAAAGATCATAAAAGGGTGGATATATTATGCATATAAAGAGCCTTGTATGGATTTATACCTTAGATGTATTTAGATAATTTTACATTATTTTGATTGGTGATAGTAAGAGTTATCACATGTAGTTCAAGAAGAGTTTGAAATACCATCAACTTGGTAGAACAAAATAGTGTCAAGATAGACCAATAGGAACAAGAAGAATTAGTTTGGGTTGTAGAATAGGTGAAATTTAATTTGCATAGAAATAGATGTTTTAGGTGGAAAACACACAAAGGAGTGGGAATTTTGAAATCCTAAGTGAGTATATGTACATTCAAGCCTAATTGATTGGAAGTTAGTTAGTTGGATATAGAAAGAGTTTTCCCACATAAGAGAACTATAGTTATGAAAATAGCTAAGAGATACATTAGGGTGATGCCTTGGAAATCTATATTTATTAGATTTCACTTTAATCATAACATGAATTCATATTATATTGTGCTATATTTACTACTATATGTGTTATTTATGTATGATTAAATTGCATAATTAGCTACCCCCTTACTGAGGAGTATCCCACAACATGAAAGTTGGAGTTGGAATACAAAGTTATCTTTACAAATAAGCTAGAGACTATTTAGGAAGAAAATGTATATTATATATGAGCCTAAAGAAAATAATAATTGAGGGTATTAGTAATTTTGAATGATGAATGGAATGTGTGATAGTGCATTTAGTTAATTGGTAGTGTTTTTCATAAGATTAGTTGTCACATGTAGCATAGAAGAAATTTAAAATTTAATCCATGTTTCAACCATGTCGGGAATATAAAATGGCCTAATTGAGTGGTTGGTCACTTTAGAGTCCCTACTAATGTCTAGTAAACTTGGTGTCAATCACATAATTCAGAGGGAAAACCTAGTTGAACAGTCCACTTGAACTTTTGGAAAGACCTTCATTGAATTATCGAGCAAGGCTAGTAAGATTGTGATGGTACTAGCACTATATGTACTTTCAGAGACTTAGAAATATCTATGTCATCCTAGCAAAGGTATTTACACATGCTGAGAAATGATAAACTACATAACAGTAATGAGAAATATTGCTGACAATATTGCTACAGGTACCTACAACATAAGACTATGAATAGTTCATTGTCAAGAAATGAATCTTAAAATTAACCAGTACTATTTAACCAAACCTACACTATGGAGTATAATAAGTTGAAGAAAACTAAAGCACAGATGCAATACATGAATTCATTCATAATGATACATAAGGAATCTAATTAAGATAAAAAACATTCATGAAGTAAATACTACAACAAAAATAAATGTATAAAAGATAAAGTGGGAACAATTACCTTGAGTGGCCCTTGCTCAAGTGATTGTCTCCACTTATTTAACCCGAATCTAGCTCCTCAGATTAACATAATCATGACAATAACGAAAAACCATTAATTGCATAACTCAAAAATATCACAATCTAAGATTCTACTAAGATATCTTATTCATGAAATCATGGACATTGTCTATGTAAAAACAAGAACTGGAACTAAAAATATCTTTTTCTATATTTTCTAGTTGATAATTAACTAGCTTAACCTATGCCTCAACCACCAAACTATACATATAGGCACATGGGAGTTTATTGAAATAAGGACTCTAAACTAAAATTATATATCACCACTGGCTATATAACATAGTGTGATAAAGTCTAATAAGATAAACCATAACTAAAAAAGGATAAAGATTCCAAATAGAAATGTGACTCTACTACAACAAGAATTAGAATGTAAACTATTGAAATAGTCATGCTAGACTCCTAGCTGTAATAGAGTTCTTCTACTTAAACTTTTTATTGAATGTCATAATGATGCACAATTATCTTTAATAAGTACCTCCATTTTTGCAATTGTTGTGCTTAGCTTATCTTGGAACCTCCCCTACATCACTGTCTAGAAACCCCTTTGGCTGTAAGCTACACCTCCTAGTTTCTATGGGCTACAATATACGTCCTTTGGCTCCTTGGTTGCAAAGCGTTAGTCTATAGAACAACTACATAATACTAATAACCATAGCTTAAAAATAGATATTCATTTCAATTCATACATATCCACACATTAATTATACAATAACTATCATATTATAACCATATTTCCATATACTTCAAATCAGGTTCAGGTTTCCATAATGAGCATAAAAGATAGTAAAGTGTAGGAATATGTATGAGATAAGTTTTTGGAAATATCTATGAGGTTGCATAAAAACATCAAAAAATTAACTAATAACTAGACCCATCATTCCCTCGACTACCCATTTTCTTGTCCTCAAGCAAATCAACTAGGGCTAGAGGTTGTAATGTAAAGTGATCTCCTTGAGATCTATAATAGTATTCACTCCACTAGTCTATTTCAAATAGAATCCTCCATAGCACGCAAGTCTAGCCATTTTGGTATCCTCAACTTCCTCTCATTCCTCATTCTTTTCCCTGGTCTAGTGCGACATTGGGTAAAGAAGCATTGATGGCTGGAAAGTGAGTGGTACCCATTTAAGTTATTTTTTTGTGGCAATATCCATGTACCTGTGTGTTCTTTCAAGCATGCATACCAAATTATAAAAAGAGTGGGGCTCTTTTCTTTGTAATTCAGGTGTTAAGCTATCCCACATTTCTTGCACAAATGAATAACAATGATGGATTAGTCCTATATTCAGTCTCTGCATTCTGTCATAGTCCCTAATCCTCAAATTCATAATTTTTCTGCCAACACCTTTGCACTTCAGAAGTTTTATCCATTCCTCTATGATCACATGGGGGTTTTTGGATTCCTTTCTAATTGGAAGGGAAATTGACTTCTCCCTTTCAACATATTATTGCATAATCTCTCCCCTTTGTCTATCATTCCTAAAGTATGATACTAGTGACCTAACTTGTAGATCACCCACAAAAATTAATGGGTTCCAATCTGTATCATCTAGCACAACATAATTATGTAAATAAAAATTAGATAATTGGTCTTCTTCATCAAGTGTGGTGTCAATAAAGATATTGAGAAAATCAAATTTCCTACTCATTGCAACTAGAAGATAACTGATCAATCTACTAAACTGATAACTCAAGATTTTTTCCTATAAGAATAAAGCATATTTCCTACCAGGAGATCTGCACCTAACAATATGATCACCTTTGTTTGCTACTTCTTCAAGGTTGATTGCTATCTTTTTTAACTCAATATATTTACTTTCTAGAACTTTGGTGTGCTCTAAAACCATTATTTATTTTTCTTTCTTCCAATTCTCCTCCCGTTGAGAGAATTCTTGAGTAACTTTCCATAACTGGTAACCTAGAGATATGGTGGTATGATAGGCTAGATTTTTTGTAGCAGAGGGTCTTCTATTCTCAGTTGCAAGTTCTTTGTTTCCTGATTTTACCATTGAAAGTTATGCAATCAATTCTAATTTAGACCCATACCCATAAGTATGTAATCTCTCCTTCAACTCCTAAATTTTGATTTCTCCTTCCTTGTCCCTTTTTTCATAAGTTTTTACTAGTTCTTCCAATTGTTTAATCCTTTCCAATGCTTCTTGCAATTCCTTACTTACATTTCTTTCCTCTATAAACAAATCCTCACCTTTCTCCAAAAATTTTTCATCACCGCCCCTAGTGTACTCATAAACCTCATTGTTAGGGCTAGTTAGGGTTCTTTTCCTAGTTTTGTTTGCAACAAAAATGTCCTTTGAATATGATTCAAAGGTGGTGGATATGCACCATTTTCTTTTTGTGGGAACATGTAAATTTTTAGAAATATTATGCTTTAATTCTAAATCAGTTCCTACTATCACAATGTCTTCTTCTTCTTTCTTCTTAACACTAACCCTCATGACACCTTTCCTTTCTAGGTGGTGTCAATGCCTTGGTTGGGTGGTCTTCCTTTTCTGTACCTTTGAAGGTGTAGAAGAAGAACCACCTCTCTGCTTTCTAGTTTTTGGCTTTTTAGATGAAGCCAGGGTTTCATGGACCTCTTCTGCTATAGGTAATAGAGATGTTGTGTGTGGTGATGTTTGCACACTTTTCGCCTCTATTTCTCCCCTACTATGGGTAGGTGAAGTAGTAGGTGAAACAAGGGGAATTTCCCTTAAAGATGCAACATATGACTAGGTTTTCTAGAATTATTGGTTCCTCAAGAATATTGTTAATATATTCACAAGTCAAAAATATTTCCCAAGAAACATGTAGGTACTAAACCCTAAGGATCCTCTTTACTAATAGTGTAACCAAATAGTAATGTGATAGAGCTGAATCATTTATTTTCCTTTGATACTTAGGATCCCATTCTATTTAACAAGTTATAGAGGTAATTAGGTACATTAACTAGTTTGTTATGACAGAGGTGACTCAAAAGATTAAAATTTATTGTATTCAAAAGGGATTTCCTACCATCACAAGTGATATATTTAACAATGTAAGAGGCACAAGAAGTCCACACCCATGAAAGTGACAACCTCTTGGTTCTTTGTGATTATGAGTCAAGGTTTTCTCTAGGTTCCCTGAATTCGTCCTTGACAACTACTGCATTTGCTCTGATAGGGAATTCAACTCCATTTCTCTATAGATTAGATACCTCTACAATTGAAGCCTCTGAAGCATCCACCCTCAATCCTCTATTGGTGGCTTCATCATGTTGTAGTGCTGCTACAAACTGCCTTGTCATGTCTTCATTGTATTTTGTTAGCTTCAGGAAGTAATCTAACCATCCCACTCTTGTGAAAATGGGAAATTCTAATCTATCCTTCAATACCTGTAGGTGTGTAGATGGCTCCCTCCTAAAAATATCACCTCCCATGATGGGATAATCTTACTTTTCTCTACTAAAGCTCTGGAAATTTCTGCTCACAATTCAAACTCACCAACCCACCAACTCTCTATATCTACTATACTTTCATGCTCTTCTTCAATTGCAACTTCAACTGCTATGTCCTATGCCTCTTTTTCAGCTAGTTTAGCTTGAATTAGCTTGGAATTAAGGGATAGATGAAAAGAAGGTTGTAGAAAGGAAAACAAATGGAATTGTGTGTTTGTTTCTTTTGGTGGTGAAATTGGCAAAATTTGAAAACCTTGAAATAATATACTATCCCCCCAAAATAAAATCTTGAAGTGACCTCACATCAATGCACTTGATAAGGTGAAGGGAATAATTCTAGTTTATGGAAATAAGGTTAATGATAATTAAGTATGTAAAATAAAATGTGAGGACATATTGAAAGCATTGGAAATCTATTTTAATTATGGAAAATTAGTATGTATACCTGTCATTTGAGATGAACTTAACTCATGCATGTGAAACTGTTGCAAGTGTGTCTGTAGCTTGATTGTGATTTGATGTTGGTTGATTGCTATAAGTGATGAAAGAAATGATAGTTTGGCATGTGTGAAATAAAGGCTACAGAATATACGATTCATGGAAGATGAAGTGATTGTTCAAATTCATGAAAATCAAGGTAGGCAACATGGAATGGATTGGTTAAACTACATTTATTGATATGATAGGCTTATGGTTGCATGTGCAAAAAAATGGAATGAATGTGGATGGTATACAATTAAGTGGGCACAAATTTTTGAATTTCCTAACAGATAATTGTTGCAGGTAACTTTAATAATAGGTCCTGATCTAAATTGTTATAGCTTGTACTCATGATGCTGTAGGTCCCTACTGCATCATGGAGCGGTCTTGAAAAAATTGTTGATTGTTGTACTTGTATAGTGTGTGTAGGTGATGTTGGATAAGGCATTATACCTGAGTGCTCTCAGGAGGTGAGTTGTGTAGCTCATCTACTAAGTTACTGTCATAACCAATAGTATCTACTGCTGAGTTGTCATCTTGTGGTAGTATGTTTTGTATCAGAACCACTGCTTCGACCAGACTGATGCATTAGAGAAAGGATGAAATCATCTTTTTGTGTTGGATTCTTGTATATTTTTCAATTTGTGCCCATTGACTAATAGTAAAAATCTAACTGTATCTATGGTCTACAATTTGACTGCTCCATTTGGGAAAGCCTAATGTATTTCATATGGCCCCAACCATCTAGATTGTAGATTCCCTTTATAATCTTTATATCTAAATCATATAATAAAGCCTAGTCACCAACAATGAACTATTTAGTCTTTGTAAATTGATCATGCCATTTATTCCTCTACTTTTAGATTATCTCTGTGTGATGCTTAACCTCCATTCTAATTTCATCTAACCCATTATAATTGTGTAGCCTCTCCTTTTGTGCTACTCTCAAGTCCATATCTAGTTGAACTACTATTCTAAGTATCTTGTATTCAAATTCAATTGGTAGAACTGCTATTTTTCCATATACCAACTCACAAGGTGTGAAATCTATAGTTGTTTTCCATGTTGTTCTATATTCCCATACTACCTCAGGTAATTTGGTTGTCTAGTCTTTTATGTGAATTTGCACTATTTGGTTAGAATATTCTTAATCTCTCTATCTGTAACCTCCACCTACCAATTAGCTTTGGGATGAGAAGTTGTTGAATTTCTATGCCTAATTTCATATTCCTTAACCAATTTAGAAATGAGTTCTGAAGTGAACCGAGGACCTTGATTAGTCACAATCTCTCTAGGTGCTACATACCTAGTAAAGATGTATACATACAAGAATGTAGCTACATTCCCATCTAGAAAATTGTAATGCCTTGACTTCAACCCACTTTGTTAGATAATCTATACAAACTAAAATATACTCCTTAGTATTGGATGTAGGTGAAATTGGGACTATAAATTCTAGCCCCCATTTATCAAACATTGCTAGTTCCAAATGTGGCTGCAAAGGCATCTCATATTTCATTGTTGTCTTATCCATTCTCTGACATCTATCATAGCTCCTTTTATAATTTACTAAATCCTTATAAAGAGTTGGTCAATAGTAGCTAGTTGTGAGGATCTTGAGGGTAGTCCATTTGGCTACAAAGTGACCCCCATAGGGCTCATCATGACAAGATTTTAGTATGTTAAAAACCTCATCTTCTCTTATAAATATCCTCATTGTATTATCTAGACCTATGCAGAATAAATAACCAACTACCCAAGAATATGAAAAGATTTTATGCACAACTACCTCTTTTCTCTAAGAGAGAAGTGTGATGGTATTTTTCCTACCACTAAGTAATTTTCAATATCATCAAAAAAGGTGTGTGTACATTAAGAGAAAATAGTTGTTCATCTAGCAAAGAATCATCCACAACACCTTATTCTAGCTATGTTGGTAATTCAAACAAAAAATCTACCACCACATTAGCTTTCCCAGGCTTATCCACTATGGTTATGTCAAACTCCTATAGTAAGAGCAACCATTTGACTATTCTACCACCAACTACAAGTTTATTCATTAAATATTTGATTGTAGTGTGATTAGTGTGGATAAAGAATTAGTACCTGGTGATATAGTGTCTAAACTTGTTGATTCCATAGACAACTACCAACATCTCTTTCTTTGTAACTATATAGTTGAGTTCTGCTCCTTGTAAATTTTTGCTGATGTAATAAATAACATATTCCTTATTACCTTCCTTTTGTCCCAATATTGCTCCTATAGAAAAGTTAGAAGAATCAATGTGTATATGGAAAGGAAAGGTCCAGTTAGGCCCTATCAAGACAGGTGTTTTTGTCAAGGCTATCTTAAGTGCTTAAAAAGAGTGTTGACATTCCGTGGTCCATTCAAATTCTATATCCTTAGCAAGTAAAAAAAATAGAGGTGCTATAATTTTGTTAAATTCCTGAATGAACCTTCTATAGTAGCCTACATGTCCTAGAAAACTCCTTACATCTCTTTGCTTATGTGGCATATGAAGTGTGGAGATTATCTCAATCTTGTTGGGATCCACCTAAATTCCTTCACTTGATATAAAATATCCTAGAACAATCCCTTGGGTGATCATCATGAATATTTTCTCATGACTTGAGGATAAATTGTGTTCTAGACACCTTTTCTCCATAAGTGGTGAAATCCTTCATATAGATTTCCATGGAATCATGAGCATAATTTGAGAAAATACTTAGCATTTCCCTTTGGAAAGTGGTTGGGGCATTACATAGTCCGAAGGGAAGAATAGAATATGAATATGTGCCCCAAAGGCATGTAAATTTGGTTTTATCCTGATCCTCTAGAGCTATCTTTATTTAGTTATAGCCACTAAATCCATCTAGAAAGGAGTACTTTTTACTTGCTAAGGAATCAAGCACCTAGTCAATGAAAGGTAGTGGAAAGTGATCCTTTCTAGTGGTCATGTTCATTTCTCTATAGTCCGCACATACTCTTCATTTTCCTCCTTTCTTGGGGGAAATAACTAAAGGTGACACCCATTGACTATAAAAAATAGGGTAAATGAAGCCAACATCAAGTAATTTCTATAGATCAGTTTTAACTATTTCTCTTAAGGAAGGATTCATCCTTCTCTGGGGTTGCCTATTTGGTTTGAAACCATAATTTATGTAGATCCTATGTATTTACAGGTCTAGATAAATCCCATTCATGTCATGGTAGTCCCATGCAAAGGCTGCTGCATGTGCCTACAACATAGTGTTTAGGGAATTCTATTGTTCCTTAGTTAAGTCATTGTTAATATTCAAAATTTTACCTCACATGATTTGTAATGTCTTGGATTCTAATTGCATAGATGAAAGGTCAAGTCCACTAATGTTTGGGACACATTTTTGTGGCAATAGAGAATGGAAAATCTAGAATACTTCTTCTAATGAATTTGCAAGTATAATATTTTGTAGTGAATCTTCCAGACATAAAGGATAGTCTTGTTGCTATGGGTCACTACCACAATTGTTTTTATGATGTGGTCAATTAAATCATGCTTGTATTGATTTGTCAATAGGGGGCTACATTCAATAGTCATAAGAGTTTGTAGGGAATAGTGGTCTTCTTCATCCAAGGTAGGCCACATAGTCTACTCAAGATTCTCATGAGGTTGGGCTAGTGGATAGAGGACCAATTTATTAGTCACATTTCCATTTGATATTATCATGTTCCTAGATCTACAACCTATAAATGCATTAATTTCTGCTAACCATGGTCTACCTAAATTAAGTGGATATCCGACAAGATTGGCCTTTGGTTGTAAGATTATGAAATCTATAGGATACTCCCATGAATCTAATTCTAAGACTAAGTCCTTAATGATTCCTTAGGTTTCACTATTGACCTATCTACCAACTATAAAATAGTAGGTTCATGTCTAAGTTTTACTAGTTGTAGTAGTTGCATTGTCTCCTTAGTCACGACATTAATGGTTTCCCCTAAATTAATCAAGGTGTTCTTGATAAGGGTCCCATTTATCTTAACATCCACTATTGGATTTTTAGGATCTCTATATTTAGGGACAGTTATATTCCCTAGCATAATTTCAACAAGGTTCCCTAGGACATGAATTTTATGAGGGTCCTTCCTCTTTCTCCCTAGCTTTTTAAGATAAAGGTCTCTTACTAACTTGGTATAAATTGGGATATCCTTGATAGCTTGAATGAGGGGAATTTTGATACTTACATCCTTAAGCTGACCCTATAGGTCCATCTCAACTTGGGTTTGATGTCTTGGAATGGGTAAATGCTCAAGGAATGGAGGAACTAGACTTGAAATAGTCTGGTTTACTTGATTTGACTTAGGCTCTAGAGGTGATTTGTCTAAATCTTCTACAGTGGGTTCCTCATCCACCATCTTAGTAATTTGAGGGGATGAAGGGCCAACCAGTGTTTTCCATAACATGAGGTGAACATCACTCACCTTTGCCCCATAAGTAGGGTATTGAATAGCCTCATTAGTGTATTCCTATTGGACATGCTTGTTATTGGGTTTGGGTAGGTAATTGAGGTCCTCTTGGTGGCTGAGACATTGGGTTTGATGGATTGGGCATGATGGCCTACTGTTGTGGCCGAGAAGGTAGAAAGGACTATTAGTAGTTCATATTTTGGTGCTAGCATTGTTGGCCCTTTTTGTGGTTGCCATTGATTTTTCTGCACTGACCATTGAGGTTTGTAGTTAGAGCCTTGGAAATTTTGTTGTGGCCATACATTTGGTTGTCGTTGGTTCCAGTTCTGTTGAGGGTTTTTCCACTATTGAGGGTTTTTCCATTGGTTTTGCTGATTTGGCTAAGGCTGGGGCTTCCAACTAGAGAAATTTTGATTACCAATTGAAAATGGTGTATTGAAATTTAAAGGGTCTTGTGGCATACCTTATCTTGGTTTCCATGGCCTTCTTGTGCAATGTAGAATAGTTGTCCATCTTCATCCTCTAGTGGTTGAAAATATGGTTTCTCTTGTTTTTCCTTTGTGATACTAAAAACCTTTATACACTTGTAGTTGGATTTTATTTGTCTACAATTTGAGAAGTATTCAATAAGTATTGCCTCAGCCTCTTCTTTCTTTTTTTTCACATGTATAGTGTCTAATTAAGTAGCTAGATGAATTATAATATCTTCTTTCATGTTTGGTAGTAGGTTACTTAACTCTACCCTAGAAACCCCATTGGATGTCTTGCTAATGGAAGATACTATGTCCTCCCTTGTCCTTTTGGTAAATTTCCTTGAGTAATTTCTACAAACCTTACACATTTCTTCAAAAGGTAATTCAGACACATCCCCTGACCCAATAAGGTTAAGGGAATCCATGGAATCATCATTAACTCCTCTTGAAAAAAACCAACTTTAGGGATTCTTCTGAGAGTCTATTTTGTGTGTTCTTCTTCAAGAAGAAGTGGAACATCTCTACATAATCCTCCAATGGTTCATCCTATTTCTAGGTCATCCTAAAAAATGTCATCCCTTCTTCTATCAACTCCTCTACAATAGTCTTGGTATTTTTTCAAGAACTTTGTTTTCATACTGTTCCAATATGAAATTTCTCTGCCCAATCCCATAAACAATCTCATGGAAAAATCCTTCAAAGTTACAATAAATATCTTGAGCCTATGAGCATTAGTTGTGTAGTCATAGCTCATACATAGGACATCAAACTCTAACAAAAATATGCATGGATCCTTAGTTACCAAACCATAGAAAATAGGCAACACTGAAGGAGGTATATTCTTCAAGATAGTGGCCCTTTCTTGGTTGGAAATTAGAAATTCAAAAGTCACATGTTTTGGTCGATCATCCAATGTTGTGTCAACCATGGTTTGGAAGGTATCCTCTATGTTTCTAGTAGATGTTGGTAAAAGGGAAATTTCTTCGTTAGGAATACCCTCACTTTGATCACTATGGTCACCAATATCTGCTCTAGCTTGTCAATTTGAGGGAGAAATCTTCCCAAAGCATCTCTCTACCTCTACATATAATAGGCATGACTTTGTCTATCAACAAATCCTACATAATGTTTGTAAAATATTCTGGTATTGAAGGAATAAAACCTAATTGTCCTAATACTAAAAGCAAATTTTAAATTATGAAATCTTAAAAATAACATAAATGAATCTTCTAAAGCAACACCATCCTTGACAATGGTGAAAAAAATGTAGAGTCCCTACTAATGTCTAGTAAACTTGGTGTCAATCACACAATTCAAAGGGAAAACCTAGCTGAATAGTCCACTTGAACCTTTGGAAAGACTACCATTGAACTATCAAATAGGGCTAGTAAGATTGTGATGGTACTAGCGTTGTATGTTCTTTCAGAGACTCAGAACTATCTGTCATCCTTGAAAAGGTGTTTATACATGCTGAGAAATCATAAAATAGATAGAAAAAATGGGAATTAATGCTGATGATAATGTTTTTTTTTGGTCGGTAAACACTACAAGGGGCAGTACCCATATATTGATTTCAAAAAATTTATAGTAGAGATAGTATGAGGATTTGGCAAGTATTTTATGTAATAATGACCTCCAGATCATCCTGTTTGAAGTTCACATTTACATGCCAAAAAATGGTTTCCCAACAGTAGTAGGCAAACCATCAAACCCAAAAAACCATGATAAAAACTCCATGCCCAGGACTGGCACCTAGTCTAAAGGTTTGGAACTTATGAAAAAATCTTTATACTACAAAAGTAGTAAAAAACCCATACTGAAGAGGTCTAGACCTCAGATACCTTCCTCTGCATCAACGAATTCATAGTGTTTCAGGTAAGCCTTGCATCTAGCAATTGTGGGGTAGTCCGGGCCACACTTCCTATGAGCCAGGGCTTTTGCTTTCTCTTCTAGGTCCCACTGGTCATTCTCCAGCCACTCCTCGCCATTGCCCAGGTCCCATTCTTGAATGTCATTAGTGGCAAAATTTTCCTCTAGTTCTTCATCCTCAACATACCTACTGACCCAACCCTTTGGCAGATTTGTTGTCAGCTTTGCCGACCTAAGAAGGAAAAAGATGCTCCTGTCTCTTTCTTCCCAAAGTTTCTCAAAGACTTCAGGGTCTATGGTACGAATCAGTAGAAATTTCATGACCTCGCGGCCCCTCACACACAACATATAATAGTTTTGTGGCATGGGAATATTCCTGTCCTCATCCACATTATCTAGTGCCGCGTCTATCTCACCTAGCCAAGTATGAACAAAAATCATTTGGGTCAATTTCTTACCTAAAGCTTTGGATATGCCCATATGAAGAAGAACTGCTAGGAACATTGCCAGAACTTTTGTGTTGGCACGCGCTTTGTGGTATGCATTCAAGAATTCTGGACCCAACATGCATTTAGTAGCCTCCAGAATGAGCGGGTGAGAGGAGTGAAGGAGGCCCTACAACTGCTTACCCATGACTTCCCCGTGAAAAGCTTGCATTTGCTTGGTTGTTTCTAGGGACAATGGCATCTCCATGACTGTCTTGTTCTTTTTTCCACCTTCCAGAGGCCTCTATTCAATGTTCATTTGGATGCTTTGTGGTAAGGAGGCAGCTATTAGTGATTTTAAACGAACTTGCATTTGAGCAAATAAATACCGATGTACCTGGCACCGCCATCGAATGAGTCGAATGTTACTTCAAAAATGAGGCGTACTCAAACCTGAGTGTGAATTGATTGCAAAAGTCGGCACCCATATGAAATAATAATTCCCTTTTGATCTTTTTAGAAAATGATTGCAGCTACATCATAATACTTGACGGGGATAACATAGAGGCGACATCACCAACCATAGTTCGAGGGCCGCCAAAGTAACATCCGGTGCTAGATTGTTATCCTAGTCATTAGTCCTTCTATTTCCTAGCTGGCCAGGGACATGACGTCCTTAGCCAACACATCTGCCTCGGTGTTACCTTCTCTATAAATGTGGCTAACTTTGAAGGTTGTAAAGCCGGAAGCCATGTCTTTTATCTGTTGAAGCAAATGATTTAGTTTCCAATTTGGTGTGGAACCTTTACATATGGCATTGATTGTAATGAGAGAGTCACCTTCTAGATGGATTTGGTTAAATAATAACTCATGACCTAGCTACAAACCAATTGCAGCTACTCTGAATTCTGCCTTGTTTGTGCATCGGCCCAAGGAGATTGATCTCACTACTAGCACTTTGCCCTCAGCATTCCGCGCTACACACCCAGCCCCACCCAGGGCGGGATTGCCTTGAGCAGCGCCATCAAAATTGATTTTTAGCCAGCCAAGATCTGGAGCTTGCCACTTAGTTGTCTCTCTTGCTACTTTTTTGGATTGAAGGGAGCTGTGCCCACAAATGGATGGGGGTTTAAGGCCCGGGAAGAGTTTGATCAAAGAGTCATCCCAGCTAGTGAAGATTTTGTTTTTGCCTTCTTTGCGCCTAGCAGTCTCATTCACCAGTTCTACTATTGCTCTTTCAATCTTGTCCCATAATATGTCTTTGTTCAATTCCTGACCTTGAAAAATTCTCATGTTCCTTTCCTTCTATAGTTCCCATATTACTAATAAAGGGGTTATTTTCCAGATGCAGTTGAACACTATTTTACTACTCTTTTGAGGCCACATTTTGAACCAAGTTGCAAGATCATAAGGAATTGGGCTCTGAAAGTTGAGCTTATTTCTTAAACGGTTCCAACATTCTATCGCGTATGGACAGGATAGCAACAGGTGGTCTACCTATTCCCAGTGGTTTTTGCAGAGGCTACATCTTCACGGGCCTTGCATCCCGAACTTGGCCAATCTGTCCTCTATGAGAATCTATTTTTGAACTGCCAACCATGCAAAAACTCCTACCTTGGGTAGACAATTTTTTCCCCAAAATAGCTTACTTGGCCAATCCTGACGTGCTACCGCTAGTTCTTTGGCCTTGTAACCTAACTTCACTTTGTAGGCACCATCAGACAATCCACACCACCTGATCTAATCTTCCCCATTAGATGAGATAAAAAACATGTCTTTGAGGATTTTGGACAATGTTTCCTTTTGAGATTAAGGGGCATTAAGGTTTTGAAGATCATGCTAAGCCTAGCTTAAACTTCCAGTGTTATTGATTTTCATACCATAATTGGCCACCTTGTTACCCCATAATTTGATTGTTTCTTCTTTTATCTCTTCCAGACCCTGCGTGTCATAGATTGGAGCTTTCCCACCACAAGAATCATGCTAGAAGGAGGCACTCTGTCCATCCTGGATTTCCCATGTGACATGGTTAGATATAATGTCCCTACATTCTAGAATGAAATTCCATATAGCGGAGCCTCTCGGGGGATTCAAAACTATGAGGATTCTATTTGGATCCTCTGAGTCAAGATACTTCCTAGTCAAAATTCTAACCCATTTTTGGTTTCCTTTAGTATGGATGTCCCAAACCAATTTGGTGCCCATGGCCTGATTCATGAGGGAAAGTTGGCGTAAACCAGCTCCACCAGCATTCTTGGGGAGACAAATCTTATCCCAAGCTAACAAAGGGAGTTTATTTTGCTCCCCCACACTGCTCCAAAAGAATCTCCTAAAGATTTGTGTGAGTGTATCTTCAGAAGCTTTAGGAAGTTTGAGACAAGACATCGAATAGATAGGTATTGCTGACAAAACCAATTTAACTAACAAGAGTCTTCCTGCTGATGAGAGCCATTTACCTTTCCAAGTGCTCAACTTGTTCTTGCAACTACTAATTAGTTTTTCCCAATAACAATTTTTGTTGATGCTTGCAAACAGTGGAATCCCCAAATAGCATCCTGGAAGGGTGGCAATTTTCAGATTTAGAATTCTTGCAATGTCCTTTTGCAGTCTTGGTTGAGTATTTAGGAAAAAAATCTTTGATTTGTCCCAGTTGATGTTTTGCCCTGATGCTTTGCAATAGGAATCCAATTTTTTTTTTATCACTCTTGCTTCCCTCCTACTTGTTTCCCCCATTAGGACTGTGTCATCTGCAAAATGAAGATGGGTTGAAGGTTCTAACCCATTTGCTACATGTATTTCTTTCCATTTTCCTTCTACTCTTAATCTTTGGATCCCTCTCCCCAGCACTTCTGCCAATATTATGAACAGAAACGGGGATAATGGATCTCCCTGCCTTAGACCCCTGGATGAGGAGAAGAAACCATTTGATGTGCCATTGAATAGAATCGAGAACTTTGGAGTGGAGATGCAACTTCTGACCCAGTTTACCCATTTTGGGCTAAAACCAAATCTTCCTAATACTTCCAAAAGAAAACTCATGTCTACCATATCATATGCCTTGAGAATGTCTAATTTGAGTAGCATACAAGCCTCCCTATTTTTTCTGGCTGTGTAGATTGTTTCATGTGCTATGATGATTCCCTCCACTATGGATCTGCCAGGAGTGAAGCCACTTTGTTCCTTAGAGATAATGTCCTTGAGAACCCTCTTGAGTCTATTA
This sequence comes from Sequoia sempervirens, assembly GCA_007258455.2. NCBI lineage: Eukaryota > Viridiplantae > Streptophyta > Pinopsida > Cupressales > Cupressaceae > Sequoia > Sequoia sempervirens. Next base: position 16,864 of record VDFB02076090.1, read on the forward strand.
GCAATTATCTTTGTTACCACTTTATACACTGTATTACACAGGGATATAGGCTTGAAATCACTCATTGATTGAGGAACTTTATTTTTTGGGATTAATGACAGGAATGTATGATTTATAGCCCCTAGCATCATCATCTTCCTTTTGGATTCTTCCATAGATAATCCAAGATCTTCTCCAACTATATCCCAGAAGTGTTGGAAGAAGCCCGCAGGGAAACCATCTGGACCTGGTGCCTTGTCTAGGTTCATTTGAAATACAGCTTCCTTGACCTCAGCTAGGGGGATTTTTTGAAAGAGAGCTTTATTTGGGGATTCTGTAATGATGGATGGGACTGCCTCTAGAAGATGATCCCTGACACTCCTATTAACTAGAGTCTCTTTGTTCAGTAGGGAATCAAAGAAAGTAACCGCCTCCTTGTTAACTTCCAAAGTTGATTGGGCTGTATCTCCATTGGATTTTTTGATTTCTATAATCCTCTTTCTATTGTTGTTTGCAATTGTTGATTTGTGGAAGAATTTGGTGTTTCTGTCCCCTTCATTGAGCCATACTTCCCTTGATTTTTGGTGCCAATAACATTCTTCTCTCTTAAGAATTTCAGCCAGTTCTCCTTTCAGAATTTTTTCATTCTCAAAATCTACAGTGTCCATGCCTCTGTCAATTACATGCTCATTGAGAGCTCGAATATCTTGTTCTATTATGGCTTTCTCCTGGAAGATGTTTTTGAAGTGGCATCTATTCCACTCTTTTAGCTTCATCTTTATGTAATTCAACTTTTAACTTATCTTGAGAAGGTCTGTTACCCCGTTGAGATTTACTTCATTCCACCAAATATTAACTAGATTTGGAAGGTTGGAATCTCTTAGCCACATATATTCAAACTTGAAAGGGTTCCCCTTTGGAGCTTCCATCGGGCCAAAGGAAAGTTGGATTGGGAAATGGTCTGAACCAATGAAGGGGAGGATTAGTGCCTCATGTGATCCCTCTAGCTCCCCCCAGTCCCCCCATAGCAGGAATCTGTCAAGCCTTTTAGTGATATTAGTGAAACCTTTCCTTCTATTGGACCAGGTACATATTCCATTTCTTGCATGTATATCCAAGAGGGAATTATTGTCCAAGAACTCTTGAAAGTCTCTTTGAACAACCATGGTCCTTCCTGACCCCCCCTGTTTTTCTGTGTTGTTTAACGTGGCATTGAAATCCCCTGCTATAATTCCTATCTCTTCTTTCTTGCCTTCTATTATTCTAACAATACTGTCCCAAAGTCTCTTTTTTCCTTCCATGGAAACTGGTCCATAAACATTGATGCAGAAGAAATAATGGTTTCTTCTGATCTCTTTAAGTCTAATTGTTTTCCAGTTCTTAGATTCTGCCTCTACTGCTCCTATCATTGTGAAGGGATTACATATAACCCCCAAACCCCTAGAAGCCCCTGGGGCCTCAAGAAGTTGACCATTCCATTTTTTCCATCTGTCCAACCTCCTGCTGCCTTCTTCCTTACTCCACTTCATTTCTTGCAATAGCACCACATCCTCATTTGATTGGTCAATTTGGCTCTTGACCATACACCATTTGTTAGGGGCGTTAACACCCCTGACATTCCAGGTAATGATCCTCATTTTGTTGAGGGAAGGATGCCCTCCTTCCCTAGTGTCAGATTCTTTTTCCCACAGGCGTTGCCAGCTAAAACTAACTTAGCCTTGTTGGTTTGCTTCCCCTGTTCTTTTTTATCTTAATGTTAGGGTATTTCAATTTTGATTCTAACTATTGCAACTTTCTCGGTTCCAAAAGTTCTCCTTCTTCCGCCTCCTCCCATAGCTCATTTGCCTCATCTGTTAAAAGGTCCTCTTCCTCTTCATTAGATTGTTGGCTCCCATCTATTAGTTCCATCTGAGGAATGATTGAACTGAATAGCTCAATTTGTGAGGATGTTTGAATTGGGGGAACAAATGGGGAATGGGAGTGCCCATATTCCACACTGCTGACAGATAGTTCCTTCAACTCGTGTTGGATCACTTTTTGAAGAATATGAGTGTCATCCATGAGCACAATGAGGGCTTGCTCAGCCTGAATATTCTCTTTCTGTGGATTTCCCACCTCCATGATTGGGATACTTGGTTGACCCATCAAAGGGATATCAATTTCACTTGAAGTGTGTGCCGCTGATCCCAGGACGGATCTGTCCACTTCATTAGAATGCAATGGGTGGATCTTAGCCAGACCTTTTTGTGTAGGATTAAGGGTACTATCTATTGTTGGATTTTTTGAGGTGCTCTCTTGTAGTGTCTTCCTAAAAAGGAAATTTTTTGACTTTGAGCCTTCCCAGACTTCAACTTCTTGCTGCCAACTTCCAAATTTTGTTAATATCTCAAGTGTTTTATATATCCCTACTCCCACATCTATTTCAACTAGAACACAGGGTTTCGATCCACCTACTCCATTAATGAAGTCTTCATCTACTCCAATATAGACACCTAGGGCATCACCCAGTTTTATCATAGCATCAAGGTTCCAGAATTCTGTTGGTAGATAAACTAGCTTAATCCAGGTCAAGATTTGGGTCACTCGGTGGTTCCATGGATTGAAGTTGGCTTTCTAGTTTGTGCAGTAAAACTAGTGCCCATTCATGAATAGAGGGTCCCCTTCTAGGATTTCCAATTTTAGGTTCAAATCAATGCATTCTATCAAAAAGAAAGAATTCGGGAGAGGAGTAATACTTACTCGATCTGGTATTTGCTCATCCACCAGGCCTTAATCTCTTCATTCAAACTGGCTGGACTAGTCCATTTAGCAAAAAGGGCATGGTCCGAAAGCCTTGCTACCCTTTTCTCAATTAATTCTGCTAGCATTTGGAATAGTTTGTGGCCTCTAGGCCGCATTTTTGCATCTTGGACTGTTCGGGGTTGATAATATTTGCGATTTATTTTCCTGCGTAGAAGATCATGATCCCATTTGTTCATTCTTTGTCCAAATTCAAACTCCTCACCCAACAATTGAGCCGTCTTGTCGAAGATGTTCTGCTTAGGAATAATTGGGTTTTTCTTTTGCCATACTTTGTTAATGCAGTTCTAAAGATTCCCGTCATTCGTGTTCCATTTGGCAACTGGCTATTTTCCCTTTGTGTTCTCTTCCCGAAGCCACCCATGCCTACTCTTGTAGTCTGATTTTTTCCCAAAACTCCAATTCACATCTGGAGGGATTTGATTTTGTTCTAAAGGTCAATCCTGTCCGCTCTGATACTTATTCTGCTTGTATTGAGGAAGGCATTTTTCGACCCAATCTCCCTTCTCAAAAACCCACTGTGGAATATGATCTGTCTTTTGTGATTCTACTGCATTTTCCAACCTTCCAAGTGGCTTGACTTCTTCCACTAGATCTGAATCGCCCCAGCACCTACGTTGTCCATCTGTAAAATTTCACTCCTCTTCATTCGTCTGCTCTATCATTTTCTTGTGGAGGAGATTGTTCCAATGCTGACGTTATTGTGACAGGTGCTTATAGTGTGAGATTGTGACTAGTTCACTGTCAAGAAATGAATCATAAAATTAACCAACTTACTATCTAACAAAACCTACACTCCAGAGTAGAATAAGTTGAAGCAAACTAAAGCATGGATGTAATACATTGATAATGGTATATAAGGAATCTAAACATTCATGAAGTAACTACTACAACAAAAATAAATATACAAAAGATAAAGTAGGAATAATTACCTTGAGTGGCCCTTTCTCAAGTGACTGTCTCCTATGATTTAACCCAAATATAGCTCCTCAAATTAACATAATCATGACAATAATGAAAAACCATTCGTTGCATGACTAAAAAATTTCATAATTCAAGATTTTGTTGAGATATCTTATTCATAAAATCATGGACATTGTCTATATAGAAAAAAAAATTGAAACTAAAAGTGTCTTTTGCTATATCTTCCACTTGATAATTAACCAACTTAACTTATGTCTCAACCACTGAACCATAGATATAGGCACACAGTATTTTATCAAAATAATGAATCTAGGATGAAATCATAAATCACTTCTCCCTACATAATAGAGTGTGATAAAATCTGATCAACTAAACCATAACTAAAAAATGAAGAGTCCAAATAGAACTATGACTTTGCTACAACAAGAATTAGAATGTGGAATATTGAAATAGTCATGTTGGAATCCTAATTGTAATAGATTTCTTCTGTTTTATCTTTTTATTGAATGTCATAATGATGCACAATCATCTTAAATAAGTGCCTCCATTTCTGCAATTGTTGTGCTTAGTTTCTAGAACCTCCCCTGCATCGATGTTTGGAAACCACTTTGGCTATGAGTTGTGACTCCCAGTTGTTGTAGGCTATAGTTTACCTCTTTTAGCTCCTCGGATGCAAAGAGTTAGTAACTCGTAGAACAACTACACAATACTAAAAACCATACCTTAAGCACATACATTCATTGCAATTCATACATATCCACACATCAATTATACAATAACTATCACATTATAACCATATTTTCATATACTTCAAATCAGGTTCAGGTTTGCATAATGAGCATAAAATATAGTAAAGTCTAGGAATATGTATGAGATAAGTGTTTGGAAATGTCTAAGTATGCATAAAAACATTAGAAAACTAACTAATAACTAGACCCATCAGTCACTTTTGGTAGTGGAAAACCCAAGTAAATATTTATTAGGAATCATTAAATTCAAATTTTAGAGTAGATGATATTAAATAAAATTTGGTAGAGTTTTGGAGCTCAATGGTTGTGTATATACTGTATGACTGAGATGTGATTTTTAGTTTTAGATAGGGAAATAATGTAGTGAGAGATGAAGAGAGATTTATATACCTATAAGATATAATGAATTGAATATTTGAGGGCTCCATTGTAATTCAAAGGCTAATAATCATGATAACTATGTAACCATTTACTAAAGTTAATAAATATGAACCTGTTGCATAGACGGTTTCCATTGCACCAAACAATCGACCTATTAATGCCCGATATAACTATTGAATGAGCAAGAAAATTGAGAGGGGGGTGAATTATTTGTACCTTAAACCTTCAAAATCCCTCATTAACATTTAGATCCATGTTCATATGGTTGAATCGCTTTACCACCCAACCACAAAGCTTATGCTTCCCCAGTATTCTTTCGATTTGAAGAATGCCCAACCCTACATAGAAAGTTTAGCAAGAGAACAATCTGCAAGTTGGAATCTGGTGCATGCCCATACATCATCATGCAATTTCTATCTACAAGTTAGAAAATAAAATGCAAGATCTATGCTAGGAATGGTGGAGAGTGAAATCACAAAGTTCATACATACATAATGAACTAAATTTCTTGGCCAAGCATAATAAATGTGTTGCAACAACAACAAACAATAGGTTCTAGTAAAGCAAACCTATACTCTTTGATCTCCATTTTGGTACCCATCCTGGAAGGTAACTTTCTACTAAATATCACATAACAACTATCTACCCTAAGGTTCTCTAGTCAACTAAGGTATCACTGTTTCGTTTAGAATATTCTTTCACTCATGATTCAATAGAAGAGTCAAATTCTATTTTACTCTCTAAACAAAATTAAATTTATAAATCAATAGAGTAATTCTACAATCAGTCATATCATTCTTATGACTATTATATACTGTTCATCATAAGCATTTTGCATTTAAAAATGTACTAAAAATAAAAGAAGGTATGTCACAAGTATGTGTATGTACATAGACGAAGTCTATGTGCATACACTATATGTGCCTAGTAATGTTAAAGTTTGTGCATACATTCTAAAATAATCAATAATTCATAATGCAATCTTAAAATAGTATTCCATTTGATGTTTCTTTGTCAAAAATAAAGAAATTAGAACAAGTCTATACTAATAGTTTCATAGATACTATTATTGCATTCTTACAACTGTGATATTCTAACATTGTTGTTTACATGAGAATGTTCATTGTTTAAGCAAAACAAGTACTGTTTCCTACTAAACAGTTATAAAACAAGCTTTTTTTATATGAATATTCACTGTTGAAACATAACAAGTACTGTTTCCTACTAAACAGTTACACATTATGTTGTTTACATGTGTACATTCATTGTTTGAATAGAATAAGTATTGTTTCCTACTAAACAGTTACACAACAAGTTGTTTACATGTGTACATTCATTGTTTGAACATAATAAGTATTGTTTCCTACTAAACAGTTACACAACAAGTTGTTTACATGTGTACATTCATTATTTGAATAGAATAAGTATTGTTTCGTACTGAATAGTTACACAACAAGCTATTTACATGATAAATGGTTTATTGAGAAAATATAACTTTCAAAAAAATAGTGATGTTTGCAAAAGAATAACCACCGTTTACATCAACATATTACTGTTTCAGACTAAATAGTTACATTTAAAGACAAATAATGTCATTTACTCTATTTGTTGATCTCGGCTACTTACATGCTAAAAAATCACTTTACAAGTAAATGTGTTATGTTAAACAACAAAATGGGTTTTCCACTATGAATTGAAAATAAAAAATCAAATAGTCTAGTTTCATACATAAGGATAGAAAGTCTATTATTCAATTTCTTGAACATTTTCATCATTGGAAATTTGATAAGAAACTAAATATTACAAAGAAAACTATGTTTGTAACGCCCCCGCCATGCGACCCTAGAGGACAACAAACTAACGCCAACAACAAAACCATTTTTTTTTTAAGACCATTAAACATACTGTTACAAATAAAACACTTAACACTAATCTAATCTAAGTCCTCTAGAATCCGTGACTATGCTACATAGTTTCCCATTTTCTAAATTAGTGAAAACTATAAAACATTAATAAAATTCTAGCATCAAAATAGAAATACATATCATCATCACAATTAACCATGAATCAATATAATACATCCATAACATTTACTTAAGAGAACATTTCAATCAAATCATTTAATTACGTATACAACATTCGTTACACAATCCATTTCATAGCAAAGTTCAATCTCAATTTACAACATTACATTTACAGATTTGAATATCATTACATTTACACATTTTATTATCAATATCTCCTCATATAGATGTGAGAAGTGTACATCAAGTATGATACAATACAAGTACAAGAGTGATAATACACATAAGCTGGTACAAATGCAAAATTCTTCAACCCAGGAGAAGTCAACAAAATTAATATAAAATCCTCAACACCAAAGTTAATCAAAATTTCCATCAAGAGGACAATTCTCCTAGCCTTTGGTAGACTCTAAGATTCTTTTCAAAAAATACATAATAATGAACAAATTCCACAATTTATTTCCAAATCACACCATTCACTTGATTCACATTAGTACTTGAAAACACTAATAGAAAAATAGATTCTAGAATGGGTTACAAGGAACCTATTTTATGAGATCCAATTAATCAACTAAACCATGGTACTTTCTTTCAATATTCACTAATTTTGCTTATCTAATTATAAATATATCAATCTTAACCACAATGAATCACTTTTCAGTTTTCACAAATTTTTCTTGATTTACATATTTAAATAAAAATTTATATAGAAAGCATAAATATACTTTAATAGTGGATCACAATAAAACCATGTATTCCCATATACATGCATACATATATAAATACACACACACAAATATGTATATACATACCTATATATATATATATTTGTATACATGAAAATATATGATTAATATTTAATACAGAACACTGTTGACAAGTTTAATAGAAATATACAACAGAACCCAATGATACTTATATCGATATCTAATATTATAGCATTCCATATACATACATAGACACATACATATACAAACTGAAAGACTACCCAATGAAGGCCGACATGCAAATCTCATACAAAGGCCGATTACCATTCGAATAAAGGTCCAGTGAACTGAAGCTCACTTCCATGCAATAACTATAGGAGATTCACATTGTTTTAACACACAGTTCCATACTACATACATGGGTAAATCTATGTACAACGAATACCAATGCATGGTTGAGGTGTTCCATAGGGCGATAGATGCATACAAAGGTGGATGCCATTCAATTTCAATCATGCCATTCAATTTCAATCATGATATACCAAATAAAGGGTGGATGCCATTCAATTTCAATCATGATATACCAAATAAAGCAAGGAAGGTGTCCATTTCTATGCATCACATTCTTTAGATGGAACTAAACAAAGGATAAGGAGATAGCAATAGGATTTAATTAGTTGAATCTAATTAGCTTTTTTTTTCAACACATAAAGTAATGAAATCATCGAGTTGAATCAAAACCTAATGCTTTAAGATAAGACCGACAATTAACACTAGAGATGACAACATTCTATTGGTCTGAGATTATGTAGATTGGAGATTAAAAAAATGATAACCTTCTTCATGCAAAGACTAATAGAATCAATTTATCTAAATTGAGCCTTATAAAAGTTGAAGAATTTAATACAGTGATATAATTTGAATGCCAGAGCCAAATAATTTTCTCAATTGATTTCTATAGCTCCATTTTTGAAAAAAACTGTATAAAGAACCGACTAACAACCTTTTCCAGTTACAAAAAATTTCAATAATGAAGAGAGAGACGATGCTTCACCATCTTTATCAGTTTACAAGATAAACCCCGATAGCTAGGAAATGTGGGTGATGGCCTAAGTTGAATAAGATAGGTTTGAATATAAAGATATCTCTTACTTAGGAAGAAAGAGACTGTAGCCACCAAAAATTTCCATTCTAAATGATTATAGCCGTAGGTACAATAACCACATCTAAAGCATGACTAAGATAACAAGTATGACAAAAAAAATTGGGCAATTACAGAGTAATAAACAACATAAAGCTTATGGAATAAGCTCAACTTAAATTCAACCACTTATTTTATTCAACAACACAATCTAACATTATTTGTTTCCAATTCAACATAAAAATGGAGGATTAATATAGGAACCTAGTGTATATGCTTGACAGAGCTAAAGAATTAATGCAGAGCTCCTTGAAATTCCAATTTCTACTCCTTCAAAGACTCCACAACACTGCATTATCCCAATTTCCAACTTCCAAACCCCAAGAAGAGTTTTTCCAAAAAAAATAGAGAAAACAACTTCAAGAATGGTGTAGGGGCACCTTGGGGTCTCCATGCCTCTTTGAGGCCTTGCGTAGATTTTTGTTTGATGTCAAAGTTTATTTTGATGTAATAAGGTCCTAAGGACCATCTTCAATGCTTTGTAATAGGTTTTTAGGTTTGGTGTTGAGTTTAATAACAAGGTCTCCTCCTCACCATGTAGACTTGGTGCACCTAGGCAAGTTAAGGATTCAAGATGCCATGATGAAACAAGGTATTTGAGGGGAGTCACCTTGATGTTCTGATGTGCTTTGTGGTGTTTTAACACCTCTTGAATGCTCAATGTAATTGGGTTTATGGGTTGTAGTGTAATTTTCCTTAACTAGGCAATTAGGAGTCTAGTTGAAGTAGTTCAAAAATCAGTTGCATTCCAATGTCCAAATAATTCAAAAATCAGTTGGAGGAAGTTGGGAAGAGGTGGAAAATGTTGAAATATGCCTATCTTGGTTGATGCATGTTGATGGTGAAGTTTTTTAGTAATTGGAATAAGAAATATCCCTATTTTTCTCCATTTCTGTTTGTAAAATTGCTACTAAACCTCATGGTACAGACATGAGACTAATATGGTTTGATAGAGGATTGAACCAGCTCTCTTTTGGTGGTGGTTTGAGCCATTTTCATCAAGAAATAAAGGAGGTATTTTAATTTTACTGAAAGTGATTAAAAAACCCTCAAAATCAAGGTTTGGGTCTTAAAAGTCTCTTATCTCACCTTCTCCTCATGTTTAGAGTCTAATTTTTGGTGGGAAGTTGAGGACTAACATGTATTTTATTAATATATAGGTTTTGGAGGATGGAAGGGTCTTTGGTGCATCTTTTGGAAAACCCTAGGCTTGGCATCTCCATGTGACAAGCCTAGTTTGGTGTTGATTTATGTGTTTAGTTGATTTGTGGTAAAATATTTGAAGAAGGGTGACTATGGAAGGTTGAAATGTATGTAATGAAGTTGTAAGAACTAGTTTTGAGGCTTAGGGGAGTTGGGGTGTGCTTTGGAGACTTGGTTCTTGTTGGAAACAAACAATTTAGGGCTCCTTGTGGTGTGGAAGATGTGTCTTGTTGTGTCTTTCTGAACAAGTGTCATACCATGGAGTTTTGGGGTTTGAAAGTGACCCAATCCAGGAGTCCAAACTAGTTCTTGTTGTCTAGTTCTTTCCTTTATGTTTGTGTAGCGTTGACTGTCCTAGTTGACAGGCTTCAAGGAAGACATGCCTAATAGAAGATTGACGAATATTGAATTGTTCTTAATGTTTAAGTCCTATTGTTGAGTATTAATGAACCATGGTAAGTTGTTAATGATGTTTTCTAGGTTGTAGATGAGTTTGGGTTGCAGGAGTGTGTGCTTAAGTCCTTTCTTGAGACTGTCCTTCATTGGAGACCTATAAGGCGCTTCTAGGCCAGCCATGGAAGCGATGAAAGAATGAAGGGTATTGGTTACAATTTTGTGTTGTTTGTCATGTTTTGGCTTGGGAAGGGTGTTTAAAATGTCACCAAATTAGTATCTATAATCTTCCTTTGAAAAATCATATGGAAGGTAGATCTATCTCCTTGTTTGGGAAGTGGATTGGAAAGGTCCACTTAAAGAGTATTTGAGAGAGTTGTGGTAAGTAGGTTGTTGATCATCTAGAAGAAGGCTTCCCCTGCTTACTCTGCATCAAAGAACCATAAACCTCTGCACAAACAAATGCAATTAGTTTCATGGAAAATAATCAAAATCCCCTCTTCAGTTAACTTCCACTACCTTAATAATTGCCCCTCTTTTGATTTAATAAAGGATTTTATCTTAATTAGTCAAGGCCTTTAATTTTGACAATCTTAATCTAATGAAATAATCGAACAAAGCACAAATCATGAGCATAACTCGATGAATATACAATCAAACAAGCAATACCAACTGAAAATGAAATGAAGGAAAAATGACAACAATAGAGATGAACCTACATGAACTGAACTTATAGACGAAATGTGACATTAGACACACATCCTCGATGAGGACGCTGGTTGAATGTGGGGGACCTAGTGCTACCTCTGAACCAACAAACTCCATTGGGATTTAGGCATGCTCAAACCTAGAAATCCAGGTGGAGTTGATGCCTAGTACCTGCAACCTGTAGAAAATCACATGGTTGAACATGTGCATAGGTAAATAGTTAATCACACCATGAAGGGAAAATTGTAGAGTCACATGGCGTTCGTAAGTGAGTGATGAGACACTGTTCCCCTTCACCAATACATCGACACACAATAACTGGTATTCAATCTTGATAGAATATACATCCAATAAACACATAATCTTCATATGCTCACACAAAAAATTAAACTAATCCGCTAACCATAATATAAGCATGATATCATCATAACATCAGATATAAAAGTGTCATTATAAAATAGCATCAAAAGTGTCATAATATCCCAATATCATCATAATGTCCAGTTGTAAATCCAAGTAACTATCCAAAAAAAAGAACAAAATGGGGGAACTACAATGTTCAACATGTTTTCCAATGAGATACTTGAGCACATATTTCAGTCAAAGAAGGCATAAAAGCTTTAGGTTGAAACAATATTCATTCCTTTTTAGGCTGCCACAAAACAAACTATGGTTTCCTTGGATCGACCAATCTCAATGGTCGGGTGTCTTCTTTCCAAGCATCAAAGACATATATTGAAATCGCCCATGAGGGCTTACTATTTTATACCATGCATGTAGCAATATTAAACATGCAAATTTTCACCTGTACCATTTACACATTCAGGGGTCATCCCATTGACATTAAGATCGAACGAAGCAAGGCTTGGTGTTTCTCTAACATAGAAACCTTTCCATCGTTCCTACCAAATGGGGTCAAATTCCCATTAAATGAAAATATACATATATATGCAAAGCTCTAAGAGCTTTTATTCAAGCTCTATTATAGTTATCAAACCAATGATAATAAGCATTGGAAACAATACAATTAAAATGCATAGGAACATACCCTTCCCACAGGATCGAAATCGATCCCTCTCAAGGATTATAATTATAGACACATAGTAAATCAAAACAAATTCTGATTAGCCTACATAAGTCTAAGCATTCTCATGCAACATAAGGATGAAGGCCGACCCGTTGGAGGCTCTGTCCATTAGCCACAAAGGCTCTAAGTTATGATGGTTTCCATATTACACAACCCTTCATGAGGTGGTAATTAATATATATATATATATATATATATATATTCGGCTTCAAGCCAATTCACATACAAAACAAAGATCTCATTTTCATGATTCAACATTAGCAATAAAAGGTATGTGTAGGATCATGATGGGCCAAAAAGTGGCGATATGATGGGTATTTGTAGGGTATGTGGTTGATGACTTTTTTTTAACCCAAAATTGATGAAATGAAAAGGGTTTTTAAAGGAAATTCTCAGTTTTCCACCAATATAAATTATGCTATACTTTGAATTTAATTAATAATTATTATTCATTTTCTATTTAAATTACTTACTAATGTCCTAATTGATAGGCTGATTGAAAAAATCTATAGCTTTCAAATGGTATCACATTTTTGGAATCCAAAACATGCATCACTTTATATGTTAAAAATGAATTTTGAAGTTTTTGACTTAAAATCAGTTTACAACTTTTTTTATTTTTTTTTAAAAAACAAAAAATTCATAATTAATTATTTACTTGGAAAAAAATTATAAAAAAATATGCATCACATCCGGACATGAGTCCTCTACTTATGTATAAAATATTATAAAAAAATATTATCATTTTATTGTGGTTAGGGTGGTCAGACAAACACCTACTTCTTAGTTTTTCCCGAAATCTAAATACTACTGCATTGAAATTTCAAATTTTCACAAAATAGATTTATTTTTTATAAAAAACCTAGTAGTTTAGAAACTACATTCAATTTGCTACAGATTCTATTCTTACATATTTTTAAAATAATATAGATAACTTATTCAAATTTTTACGTCAAGTTGTCTAACTCTGATTTTTCTGAATTTTTTGCCACTTAAGGGCCTATTTTTTCCATGTTGATCCTGCACATACCCTAAAGCTAAGTCTATGTAAAAATATGGAGATCAAATTACCTCCCAATTGAACTTTGATGTCATTTTCCTTAGATTTTTCCAATCTCAAGTCCATCCTATATATATATATATATATTCGGCTTCAAGTTGATTCACATACAGAACAAAGATCTCATTTTTATGATTCAACATTAGCAATAAAGCTAAGTCTATGCAAAAATATGGAGATCAAATTACCTCCCAATTGAACTTTGATGTCATTTTCCTCAGATTTTTCCAATCTCAAGTCCATTGTTTCTTTTTCCTTTCAAATTCCCCCAAATTACTTTCTTCTTCTTTGCCTTTTCTCCCCCAATTCTCTTTCAAAAATGGAAACAACAATATTTTGCATGTTCTCCGGGGTGATGGTGTTATGGCTATGCCGCTGACCTCTAATTTTGAAAGTTGTCTTTATGATTTCGGTAGGCCACATCCATCATGCATTTTCCTTGAGATTTTTCATTGATTTCCACAGTTCGATTCATAATGTATCGGTTATCAACTTTGAATTCAATATGAATTTCAATATATATACGTACGTATGTATATGTATGTATATATATATATATACTTATATATTTATATATCTATATGCATTTAAATGATTTCATTCACATTTACTTTGCATTCGAATAATGTATATATCTATATATATGTATGTGTTCAATTTACATACATGTATATATATGTAAATATATATATTTATATATGCATTCTTGTATAAGTTGCTTGTTTTGGAATGGCTTATAGGTTCCATACACTATCATTTAAAGTAAGGAATTTGAATTTTCATTTCGAGCATCTTTATATATATATATATATATATATATCTACACTAAAGGAAATAATTTTTTTTACAATGCTCGCTTTTATTTCCTTCAAATCACAAAGTTTGCATAGACAATTTAATACTAAAAACCATTCATTTTCAAGCACTGAAACAATTCAAGTCAAGAAATTACATTCTCTTATATATGCAAATTAGTTCAAATGCAAATCATCATGCCATTTGTGGTGTGTTGGTGCAAGAGCACCATGACACCCTCATGTTTCCATAGACCAATTTTGATGATTCAACATTGTAGTAAGGTCATTTGGGTCATTTTTCACATGTTGAGATCATTAGGATAGTCATTCTAGTCTATTTTGTCAAATTTTGTAAATATGTGAAAAGTTGTCATACAAAAGTGCAAAATTGCAAAACGATGTAAAAATAGGGAAGGTGAAAGGTCAAGTTAGTTTTCTTCATTGGGAATTAGTTAGAAATTAAAGGGAAAAGTTTGAATGCCTTTAAAAAGGCCTTGTATGCATTTTGTAACTCGTGGGTGATTGAAAATTGGACAAGGGATAAAGAAAACCACTATTTTATGCATATTTATCCTAAAATTTATTGTTCATTGGTGTTGTGTGGCCTTGTACAAGCATGAAAACATGGTTTAATGTTTGTAGGTGATATAATAATCAATCACCTTCTAGTTACACTTTGTTTCATGGAAATTGGTTTCCATTTGAGAAAGTTATTGTCTTTTTTTTGTAGACTACCAAAACCCTATTCTAGGGTATCAGTGTGCATTGAAAATTACAATTCTCATGTTTTAACCATTGGATTCTCCCAAGAATTGGTGTACAAGGATTTTTATATGTGTTTTAAAGGATTCTTCAGTTACAGGCTCTAAAGGTTTGGGTTTGGGAAAAATCAACAAAGCCCTAGGTCAGATGACTGTGGAAGATTTTGGAATTGACTGAGTACAGTAAAGTTTTCAAGGGTTTGGTTATCCATGGAAGATGAGTACTCCTAGGGTAATAAGGTTTTGAAAGGTTGATTAGGAGTGTTTTGATCCACTTTTAGTTATTTTTTGGTGAATTTAAAGTTTGAGGCCTTTGTTTTATGGATTGTCCTATTAATACAGAGTATTGTGAGTAATTTGGAAGCCTAGTATCAAGGGTTTGTCAAAATACACAGGTAATGGATATTTTGTGGTTTAATAAGCATGAGAAAGTCTAATTAAACCTGTTCCAAGCATTGGATGAGAGAAATTGATTGTAGAGATAGTCAAATCAATAAACCTTGTTTGCATCAAGCATAATTAGGCCATTCAAGAGACTAGGTATAGTCACGTTAGAGACATATGTTACAAAACAACTTATACTACACTTTTCATATGTTTTAGAACCCCTATATGGGTGTCCAAAAAGTTCATTACAGTTTGGATTTTTTCCTAGGTTAAGAGAAATGTTTGACAGTCCTTAATGGTCTAGCTACTAGGAGTTTGATCAATCAATAAAGAATTTGGTAAGTATTTGAATGGGTAGACATGGTAAATGATTGTTTCATTTGAGATAAATTGCTAAGGATTTTTAAGGTCTTGAGAAACCTTGCTTGGTTCAGTAGGGTTGGAAATTCAAATTTGAGCTCTTGTATGGTGACTGTTTGGTGAAGATCTCTTGTGAACTTTTGAAATGGTACAAGTCCAGTATTGGGGAAGCCTTAGTTGGCTTTAATAAGTTATTTTTATGTCACTTTAGGTGTTTTGAAGGCCTGGAAAAAGATTGGAACTATGAATAGTGTTTTGGAGTATGGAATCAAGTGTTAATTATAATGAAAAGTGATCTAGTGATGAAAGGAAAACAAAGAATGTTTTGAGTTTTTGCTAAATGAGATTGGGTGGTTGAGTTTTTCTTCCTTTGATTGCATCAAAGTGGTATCAAAGCTAGAATGCTCTAGGAAAAGAGTTTTATGGTTTTGTGTTGTGGTTGTGCACAGGTTAAGAAGAACTTGATTTCTTCCAAGAGAAGGAAAAGAAAGTTGAGAGAAGTTGAAGCAAGAAGAAGCTTGCTTGAGAAGAGGAAAAGATGGAAGTGATAAGAAGACATTTGCAGGTAGAGGAAGAAAGGAAGAGACAAGAGAAGTTAGACTAAGAGATAGCAGCATTGAAGCAAGAGATGAGAAGATTGGATGCAAATTTCAATATTTTTTATGGAGATTCCATGATGAAGATGGAGCAGATGATTAAGCAGATGACAAGTTGACGCTTCAAGATCAAGAAAAGAGTTACATGGCCCATTCAAGAGATAGAAAAAAGAAGAGGAAGACAAATGAAGGTAAAAGAGTAAGAAGAAGCATTTGAAGATGTAAAAGAATAATTTCAAGGAGACAAAGACATGGTAGTTAATTTCAAGCATGAAGATGAAGGAGAGATAAAGAACCTGATTCTAGAGAGTGAAGATATTGAGTTGGTGTCAAGATTGGATGAAGAAATGATTAAAGATGAATTGATCTTGGAGATTTGCAAATAGTTGAAGGCAGATGGAGATATTGTGATGGAACTAATATATCATTTCTTTGTTGTACTAATGTTTTGGAACAATTTTTAGATCAAGATGTAGCAGATAGGAGAAGGACAAGGTGTTGAGATGAACATTGAGAAGCAACAAAGTGTTGGCAAGAAAGATAGAGGGCTGATTTGCATGGAAACAATGAAACCTAAGGTGAAGATGAAGATCAATGAGAGAAATTTCAAGGTGGACTAGAAGCAGAGCATACAAGGGATGTATATTTGTTGACAACTTCAAATTCAAGAAGGCTTGAAATTCTTTTGGCCGGGAGTATGGTGCAGGAGCACCATGATACCCTCATGTTTCCATAGACCATTTTTTGGAGTTTTATTCAAATTTTGATGGTTCAACATTGTAGTAAGGTCATTTGGGTCATTTTTCACATGTTGAGATCATTAGGATAGTCATTTGAGTCTATTTTTATCAAATTTTGTAAAAATGTGAAAAGTTATCATACAAAAGTGCAAAATTGCAAAAAAATGTAAAAATAGGGAAGGTGAAAGGTCAAGTTAGTTTTCTTCATTGGGAATTAGTTATAAACTAAAGGGACAAGTTTTAATGCATTTAAAAATTCCTTGTATGCATTTTGTAACTTGTGGGTTATTGAAAATTGGAGAAAGAATAAAGAAAACCATTGTTTTATGCATATTTATTTTAAAATTTACTGTTCATTGGTGTTGTACAACCCTATATGGGCATGAAAACATGTTTGAATGTTTTTAAGTGATAGAATAATCAATCACCTTCTAGTTACACTTTGTTTCATGCAATTTGGTTTCCATTTGAGCAAATTATTGGCTTTTTTTTATAGACTACCAAAACCCTATTCTAGGGTATCAGTGTGCATTGAAAATTACAATTCTCATGTTTTAACCACTGGATTCTACCAAGAATTGGTGTACAAGGATTTTTATATGTGTTTTAAAGGATTCTTCAGTTATAGGCTCTAAAGGTTTGGGTTTGGGAAAAATCAACAAAGCCCTAGGTCAGATGACTGTGGAAGATTTTGGAATTGACTGAGTACAATAAAGTTTTCAAGGGTTTGGTTATGGAAGATGAGTCCTCCTAGGGTAATAAGGTTTTGAAAGGTTTCTTAGGAGTGTTTTGATCCCCTTTTAGTTATTGTTTGGTGAATTTAAAGTTTGAGGCCTTTGTTTTATGGTCTGTCCTGTTAATACAAAGTATTGTGAGTAATTTGGAAGCCTAGTATCAAGGGTTTGTCAAAATACATAGGGTAATGGATATTTTTATTTTAATAAGCATGAGAAAGTCTAATTAAACCTATTCCAAGTATTGGCTAAGATAAATTGATTGTGGAGATAGTCAAATCAATAAACCCTATTTGCATTAAGCATAATTAGGCCATTCAAGAGACCAAGTATAGTCAGGTTAGAGACATATGTTAGAAAACAACTTATACAACACTTTTCATATGTTTTAGAACCCCTGTATGGGTTTCCAAAAAGTTCATTATAGTTTGGAGTTTGTGCTTGGGTTAAGATAAATTTTTGACAATCCTTAATGGTTTGGCTACTAGGAGTTTGATCAATCAATGAAGAACTTGGTAATTTTTTGAATGGGAAGACTTGGTAAATGATTTTTTTGTTTGAGATAAAGTTCCTAAGGAGTTTGAAGGTCTTGTGAATCCTTGTTTGGGTCAATAAGGTTAGAAATTCAAATTTGAGCTCTTGTATGGTCATTGTTTGGTGAAGATCTCTTGTGAACTTTTGAAATGGTATAAGTCCAGTATTGGGGAAGCCTTAGTTGGCTTTAATAAGTTATTTTTATGTCACTTCAAGTTTTTTGAAGGATTGGAAAAATATTGGAACTCTAAATAGTGTTTTGAAGTATGGAATCAAGTGTTAATTATAAGGAAAAGTGATCTAGTGATGAGAGACAAATAAATAATGTTTTGAGTTTTTGCTAAATGAGATTGGGTGGTTGAGTTTTTCTTCCTTTGATTGCATCATGTGTGCACCAGATTCCAATTGGCTTACCATTTGATTTCGCTAAACAATCCTACTTCAACCGTGTTCTCATCCTTCAACTTGTCACCCTGCATCTGCACACACTTGCACTTGCAAATTGATCAGTAACATTCAATTCTTGGTAACATAAAATTAATTTCCAAAAGTTTGAAAGTCAACATCAATCAAATTCTTTCATTTATTTTTAAAAAATTGCAAAATTTCCATTTAATATTTAATTGAATTTCTTCAATAATTCAATTTTTTGTATTATAATAAATATGCAATAAAATTGGGTTACGACACTATGTAAAAGAGAATGCCAGATTTATGTGGAAAGCCCAAGGAGGGAAAAACCACAATGTGTATTAGCTCACAATATAAGTAATTGAAAAATTGGTTATAAAGGCTCACTGCCAGAAGGGGCACATTGCCCTAAAAGGCTCACAGCCAAGGATCATTACCAAAGTAGAAAAATAAGATAGAGAAGAAATTTTAAATAGAGAACATGATCTCAATGCAAAAGAGAATCCATCATAATAGCTCCAACACCTTTGCAGTTTGTTTGAATGATTGCAAACACCTTTTTCTCTTTGCATCCAATAATCCAACACTTGAAAGCTCACACTGCACTTAATAATTTTACACCTTAAAACTCTGCAATGCACATCATTTGCATCTCACACTTCATACAACTCATCCCTAAAAAATTGAGCTCATATTTATATTTACTTCAACCATGAAACCTTTTTCCAAGGTCGTCTATACACCTCAAATACACAAATTCAAATTAGGTCAATGTCAAAACACTTTTGTGGTGGGTAGAAGTAAATGCGGACCACATCACAACTTAACTGGTACCTAAATCAACAACACTAATCAATGACACACTTCCTTAAACAATATTTATCCTTCCCATGTAGTGTAAATACCAGGTCAACCGTTACCTATGTAAACACCATTAAACTTTGAAGTACACACTTCCTCAAACCCAAGGTCAACGTGCAAACCAAACACCATGCTTGAAAATGATCTAGAATATTCCTAAAATATCTTGAAATCCAACAAAACCCTTTACAAAAACTTTCACTTAAAGAATGTACAAACCTAGTACACTCAGATAGCTCTGCCATACACTGTTACTTGTTAAACTATCTTCCAAAGCACTAAACCTCAAATCATATTGACTGAGGTGGACTAAAAACACCATAAACACACCTTCACAATCACAAAACCTGAAGTATAACAATGGAGAAACACAAAGTAGAAAAATTTCTCCCAAACACCTTTGCAATGCATAGTCACACACTGGTGATCACAACTTCTACTGTACAATGATCAAACATACCATATCTTGAATATAACACCTCTGAACACCTCTCATCAACATATCTAAATAAAATAGGTAGATCTTCAACCTAGAAGAAATGCAAATAAAATCCATAACATCTCTCTACAACCCAAAACAACATGGCAACACATACTTTTCTCTTTTTATCAATTTTTTGTAAAAGCAATTGGAAAGAAAGCACTAGAGACATATCCAAATCATCTTTAGCAGTACTACATCCATATATAGAATCTTATTAAAGAAACACCAGAGGTTAACACTAGTAGCTTAGTTGATGACAACATAATGTATAAACAACACCAACTGTTCATCTTCAACACCAATCTCCCTCAGCACATACAATTGACATCAATAAAAACACAAGCTTGTTGACATCAATGACAACACAAATCTACACATACTTGCAACAATATCCCCCTTTATCATTGTTGGAAACAAATGAGGTGAAAAAACATCAAAGAAAAAACAATTTTGAACATACCTATTTCCTTTTCTCTTTTCTCTTTACTCACTCTCCCCTTTACATGACTCACTCTTCAATTGACTTTCTCTTCCCCTTTATAGATATAAGTTTTTGCATGTTTCTTTCTCTCCTTGATAACTTGTTCTTTTTCACATGATTGTCTCTCCCCCTTTGAAATTAATGACAAAGGACATAATTTTATCATTATTCACCCTCTTCGACATTACACACCACTGATTACAATACCATTACCTACTCCCCCTAAGAGGTAGCCACCAACATCAGTCCAAAATAAAGGATAGATCTTGAGATCCACTAGATTAATGCATCTCCTTATGCATCTAGTTCAAAGGAGGGACAATAAACCCCAACTTCTCTCAGAGATAATAAAAAATATCCTTAGGAAGAGCTTTAGTGAATATATCAACAATCTAATCCTTTGTAGGAACATACTCAATCTTCACTTCATTCTCCATAACCTTCTCTCTTAGAAAGTGATATCTGATCTCAAAATATTTTTTTTCCTTGAATGCGTCACTGGATTGTTTGAAATGTTTATTGCACTTGTATTGTCACAAAAGAAAGAAATAGGCTCATCATACACCACTCTAATATCCTTCAATATTCGCCTCATCCACAACACTTGTGTGCATCAAGATGTTGCTGCAATGTACTCATCCTTTACAGTAGATAAATAAATTGAATCGTGTTTCTTTCTTAGCCATGATACTAATCTACATTCAAGAAATATTGTACCACCACTTATACTTTTTCTGTCATCCACACAACCAACCCAATCTGCATCTGTGTAAGCACTCAATGTGAAATTAGTATCCTTTGGGTATCATAAGCCATAATTCAAAGTGCCCTTTAAATATCTAAATATCCTTTGTACTACTGCAACATGTGACTGTTTGGGGTCTTCTTGGAATATAACCACAAGACAACTTACATGAATGATATCTAGTCTAGTAGAAATTAGATATATCAGTTCACCAATCATATATTTGTACTTTCTTTGATCAGCCTTAGGGGATTCATCATCCTTGCTCAATTTGCAACCAGTAACCATAGGAGTACATACTGGTTTGGAGTTTTCCTTTATAAACTTCTTCAACATTTATTTGACATACTCTGATTGTGAAATGAATATGCCTTTATCTATTTGATTTATTTGTAGCCCAAGGAAGAAATTCATCTCCCCAAAATAGACATCTCAAATTCTTTTTGCATCTCTTCTGCAAACTTCTTACACATAGCTTTTGATGTAGGAGCATCCTAGGTTGTGAGAGCAATCTTGCATCAACCAAAAGAATGCATTTTAATTTTTATATTTTTCTAAGGTTTGGTGGGTGATTGATTTAATATGGTAATTTTAAAGGTTAGAATAAAATAAATATTAAATTATTACCCTTTTATTATTTTATTGCAAATTATAGGAGTGGAGATAATTTAAGAGGGAACTTTGAGAAATTGTAAGTTTTAAAAATTTGCAAAAATAGACTTGGGTGTGAGATTTGGAGGGAGTTGTAATTTTGAATGATGCATTTATAAATTTAATTAATTCATTCATGAAAATGTGGGTACCC
Organism: Sequoia sempervirens; assembly: GCA_007258455.2. NCBI lineage: Eukaryota > Viridiplantae > Streptophyta > Pinopsida > Cupressales > Cupressaceae > Sequoia > Sequoia sempervirens. The sequence continues at coordinate 38,775 of VDFB02076090.1, forward strand.
AAGGTGAGTTGGCAAGAGTTACATTGGAAACTGCCTAAAATCTAGGAATTGACTCCCATTTTGGCTATTTTGGTGGCAGTTGATTTATGAAAGAATTTTATATATTATGGATTTTTTTTGGAATTGATTTTTGGAGGTTTCTTCCCAACTTGGTCATGGCTATTTTCTAGAGAAGCTTTGGGATCCCATTTTTGAAAATTGCAGGCAATTTGGACTTAGTTTTGGTAGCCATTCTTGGCTAGATTGTGTAGGTTGTTGTTGTAGGTGTGGATTTTCTTGGAGAAGTTGGAAAGGATATTTGGATGCAGGTTTGAAGGTGTGTGGACAGAAGCAAATAGATTTGAAAGTGGTTGCTTTATTGCAGCAATAACTTCTCATTGAAGATTGCATATTAAAGGAGCTAGAAGCTACATGAAGGGGACAGATTGAAGGAGGTCAATTTGTGATTGATATTTTCTATTTGTAATAGACTTATATCAGTATTATTTTAGTTTGTAATGGTTTATATCAGTCCATATGGTTGTATATGATGTATTTTCATTTTGGTAATGATTTCCATGTAATATGGAGAAAAGTTGAATAGTTAATGAATCAAACTATTTGCAGAATTTTTTGTGTTATTTCAAACAATTTTTTAGTTGAATCTTATGTTGTTGGGATTTTTTGATTGATGGTTGGATCTTATTGCATAAGTGGTATCAGAGCAAGAGTTCTTGAGTGTGCAGGAAAAGCATCGAATGTGAGGTAGTTTGCACTAGGACTTGTGTGTGTGTGTGATTTGTGTTTAGACAAATCATTGAACGTGAGGCAGTCTATACCAGAGAGGATGGGATGGATAATGAGGAGGCCCGTAAGATTTTTTTTGGAAAAATTATTGGGAAGAAGTGGAAAATAGAAAGTACCATGAAGAATTTGGAAAGCTCAGGGCTAAATTAGACATATTGAAAAAGATGATTGAGGACATGAGAGCATGTGATGAGAGATACAAGAAGAATAATGTTTTTATAAAATAAGACAATGAAGAGAAGATTAGAAAGAAAGAATGTTGCAAGCTTTTGGTAGGGGTTGAATGTAAGGAAGAATATGTGGGGGAAACCCACACAAATGGAGAAGATAAAGAGGTACAAATTTCAGCGATAGCATGTGAATGGAGTGCATTATGTGAAGTGGATGAAGAAGGTTTACAATAAAAAATTGTGAACATGGATGGTCCTAAGTTTGATGAGCAGGTTGGAGAGGAAGATGAAGATTTTTTCTTGTTTAAAGAAGAGATGCAAAGAATCAACAAGTTGTTGGAAGGAGAATTGATGGGAAAATAGGGAGAGGAGTTTTCAAAACTTATCATTGGAGATGGGAAGATGTGTGTTGCAACGAAGAATGAGGAAAAAGATGTTGGGTTAGTGAACAAAAATGAGGTAAATTTTCATTTTGAATTTAGTTTTAATTATACCTTCTTTGGTGAGTTTAGAAGAGGATTTCAAGCAAGAAGAGAGTATGAAAATGGAAATTTCTAATTTCCATGGAGTAGTAATTGTAGATTTGTATAAGGATATAGTGGATTTGATTGTTATTTGGATGTAGAATTTGTAGAGGATGTTGTAGGTGAAACTTGGTGGAGGTGGTCAGTTTATGGTGGGTTAAATCCCACAAAATTAGAGAGGAGAATGTATGGTATTAGGAGGATGGTACATGGTGGATACAAGTCCACGAGAGGAGAGACAAATGGAGTGCAAAGTTGTCATAGAAGGAGGTTGCTTGTTCCAACTAAGTGTTGGAAGAAGAGAAAGAGGAAATTTTAGAAGAATAAGGAAGAACAGTGGATCCAAAGAAAACATATGGTCTTCAAATGTTCGTGAGTTTTCAACTCGTGAAACATTTCACTTACCTCGAGTGTCTGATGCAGGAGCATTTTGGGTTGTGAGAGCAATCTTGCATCAACCAAAAGAATGAATTTTAATTTTTTATATTTTCATAAGTTTTGCTGGGTGATTTATTTAATATGGTAATTCTAAAGGTTAGAATAAAATAAATATTAAATTATTACCCTTTTATTATTTTATTGCAAATTTTGGGAGTGAAGATAATTTAGGAGGGAACTTTGAGAAATTGTAAATTTTAAAAATTTGGAAAAATAGACTTGGGTGTGAGATTTGGAGGGAGTTATAAGTTTGAATGATGAATTTATAAATTTAATTAATTAATTCATGAAAATGTGGGCACCCAAGGTGAGTTGGCAAGAGTTACATTGGAAACTGCCTAAAATCTAGGAATTGACTCCCATTTTGGCTATTTTGGTGGGAGTGGATTTATGAAAGCATTTTATATATTATGGAAAGTTTTTGGAATTTATTTTTGGAGGTTTCTTCCCAACTTGGTCATGGCTTTTCACTGGAGAAGCTTTGGGAGCCTATTTTTGAAGATTACAGACAATTTGGACTTGGTTTTGGTAGCCATTCTTAGCTAGATTGTGTAGGTTGTTGTTGCAGGTGTGGATTTTCTTGGAGAAGGTGGAAAGGATGTTTGGTTGCAAGTTTGGAGGTGTGTGGATAGAAAAAAATAGATTTTAAAGTGGTTTCTTTATTGCAACAAGATAACTTCTCATTGAAGATTGCATATTAAAGGAGCTAAAAGCTACAAGAAGGGGATAGATTGAAGGAGGTCAATTTTTGATTGATATTTTCTATTTGTAATAGACTTATATTAGTCTTATTTCAGTTTGTAATGGTTTATATCAGCTCATATGGTTGTGTATGATGTATTTTCATCTTGGTAATGATTTCCATGTAATACGGAGAAAAGTTGAATAGTTAATGAATCAAACTATTTGTAGATTTTTTTCTATTATTTCAAACAATTTTTTAGTTGAATCTTATGTTGTTGGTAGTTTTTGATTGAGGGTTGGATCTTACTACATCATAATTCCTCTAAAAATTATGTCATCAACATACACAACTACAATCAAGATTTGATATTTTCAACCTTAAAGTAAAGGTTACTATTTATAATACCTTTATTGAGTCCTTGCTATATCAAATACTTATCCAACCTTGCATACCAAGATCTAGGAGCTTGCTTCAATCCATACAATGCCTTCTTCAATATATAGACCATATTAGGTTTATCTGATAACTAAAACCTTCTAGATGTTCCATGTATACTTCTTCCAAATCTCTATTCAAGAAGGTAGACTTCACATCCATTTGATAAATTTTGAAATCCTTATGTGCCACAAAAGCCAAAAACATCCATATTGCTTCCATTCTAACCACCAAAGAAAATTTCTCCTCAAAGTCTATTCCTTCAAATTGTGAGTAAACCTTACACACAAGCCTTGCCTTTTTTCTTACGACTTCTCCATTCTCATTAAGTTTTTTTTGAATAGCCACTTAGTTCTAATTATGTTCTTGTTTGTAGGTCTTGGGACAAGTTCCCAAGTTTTATTCTTCTCAATCTATATAAGTTCTTCTTCCATTTCTTTAATCCAATATTCATCTTTTCATGCCTCAATCACTGTCTTAGGTTCAACTTTATAAAGTACACAAAAATTTACCTCTTCTTCAGTAGCTTTCCTTCTTTTGAACACACCTTTCATTTTGTTTCCAATGATTTTTTCTTCAGAATGATTTCTCTGCACATACTTATGGGTTTTAGGGGTCTTTTATAGAGCTTCTTCCTCTTCATCCCACACTTTCTGTTCCTTAGCTTTTTCTTCTTATTCTTTGTAAGCAAGTTCATTTGATTCATATCCATCTATCACCACTAAATTCTATAAATCTTCATTAACTTTGAAACTTGCACTCTTAACAATATTTCTCAGTATTTTATTGTAGCATATGTAAGCTTTACTTTTAGTAGAATATCCAAGGAAGATACCTTCATCAAACCTTGCATTAAACTTTCCTAAGTTTTCATCATCTCTTTTGATATAGCATTTTCTTCCAAACACTCTAAAGTACTTAACAATATGGATCTTTCCATATAACAACTCATAGGGAGTCTTTGTATTCTTTGATTTTTCTAAACTCTATTAAGTATGTAAACAAAAATATGAATTGCTTCTCTCTAGTAGAATTCTAGTAGGTTAGCTTCTTTCATCATAGTCCTTACAACTTCTTGAATAGTCCTATTTTTCCTTTCAACCACTCCATTTTTCTGAGAAGTCATAGGGGTAGACAAGTGCCTCTTTATGCCATGATTCTCATAAAACATGTTAAATTCATTGCAGGTGAATCCTCCACATCTTTCATACCTTAAGCATTTGATCTTCATATCCATCTCATTCTCAACCATAACTTTAAATGCTTTGAATCTATCTAGGGCATCAAATACTTCTCTAAGAAAAGTAACCCATGTCATTCTAGAATAATCATCAATCAAAAGTATGAAATAACTATCAACTTGAAGACTTCTCACTCTTGAAGGACCAAAAAGGTCTATATGCACCATTCCAACAATCTAATAGAAGATTGTTCTTTACCCTTGAAACTTCTTGTTTGTTTTCCAAACTGACAATCTCTATAGACAACATTGATAGGATTTATAATCCTTGGTAGATCTATCACTTCTTGAATTGTACTGATTCTAACCAAGTTATCATAATTTATGTGACACATCCTCTTGTGGCATAACCAATTTTCATTAATTTGAGTCATAAAATAGTGACCATCAACACCCTTGAGCTCATAAACATTTCCATTTTTCCTCTTTCCAACAACAATGAGAGTTCCATAACCTTTTCTGATCTCACATCCATTATCCTTAAACATAAGATTATATCCTTTGCTACACATTTTTATAACACTTGAAAGGTTATTCCTTAAACCCTTGACATAGTAAACATCATAAATATTATGCTTTCCATCAAAATTGACTGAACCTATTCCACAAATCTTAGCACCTAAATCATCACCAAATATAACAAGTACTCCATCATACTTTTCAAGTTTAACAAAATTACTCTTGTCTCCAATCATATGATTTGAGTAGCCACTATCAATGATCCAATAGTTCTTATCTTGTCTAGCATGAAAAGCAGATAACAAAGTACCTTTAGTCTTATCCTTTGTCTCTAGAGCACTTTCCTTCACATATCTTTCAGAGTTAGCAAAAAAAATTCCATATTTTATAGCCATGAACAAACATTTATTATCAACATAAATACTTGCATCTTCTCTATCATAATAGCTTTTCTTATCATCTTACCTTTGTTTTCTTTATTCTTTTTGTAAGTGTGGAAAATGTAAACTAAACACAATTAAATACACCTCTAAATGAAACATTAGATCAAGATTAAACATGAATTAAACAAATTTAAAACACAGAAAAACCTGAAAGCATCTCATTGTCTCCTATCTCCAAAGATTTATCAAATTACAACTCTCAGATTTGTAAGCACTGTAACTGTTTAAAATGCCTATCTAGAGAATGAAATGGTTGCTAAATGAAATGATGTGATGATTGCTAATGATTTCTAGATAATATGATGCTATTGTAAAATATTCTGACATGAAACCTGCTAAATGGAAGCTACAGTAAAAACTAATGATGCTGTCGTGATATGAAATCTACTAATGCCATGATGCTATGATGATACTAAAATGCTAATGCTAATGCTTATGATTTCTTGATTGCTTGAGTACTAATTCCTACAGAGTAATTTTTCATAAAGATGATAATTCTCAGATGATTTTGATGCTTCAGAAGGTTCTATATATAGATTTCCGGCAACAGTTTTGCACAGGGGTAACACAACAGAGGTTGAGATTCAATCTGGAGATTTTGAATGGTACAAGATGAGAAGGTGGAGCTTATCATGGAGGATTGTTCCTCCCCATGGCTACCAAAGCAAGATGAGGAGGCGGTGGGGGAGGGATGCGCTGCGGGAGGAGGGTTTGTCCACTGAGGCTTTTTCAAGTGAATGTCAGTTAAGTGAGATTTAAAAATACTATTTTAAGTGAGGTGAGTGAATAGAGGGATTTGATTTATGCTTTTATTTAAATATTTTTGGTTTATTTAAATTCAGCAAAAGAGAAATAAATAATTTAATAAAATAAACTATAGAAGTTTGTTTATTAAATTAAATAGAAGAAATATGATAATGAAATTAAAGATTTTAGGATATCTTTATTTAATTAAGAAGAAATGTGATGAGATAATTAAATAATGCCAACTATTGAAGTTGTATATTTATTTTAAGATAGAATTTAATGGATAAAGTATAAAAGAAATAATAATGATAATAATTAAATAAAACAAAGTATTTAATTTTGTTTTACATTTGACAAAATAAAATTGATAAAATAGAAAATTAATAGTGAACTTAATATAAATAAATATTTAAAGAGCACATTTTCAATTGTAGATGATTTGGGATTGATTAATCCAGATGCGTCATGTTTAATTGAGGTGGATTCTGAGAAAGCCGTTGTGAGTTGATGCCTGTTTTGCCCTCTTTGAGTGGAGTATTGAACATTTGAAACGAGAACCCTCCCCCGATTTACCCATTGGCTGGTATCGTGGTACTTCGAATGCGGTGTATGTTTCGAGGTGATTGATGGATGTAATACACCTCGGGAGATAAATTAATGGTGCGATGTTTTGGAATTTACTTTCCAGAATATTTTAAATTTTTATGATTTTAATTTATTATAGATTCAAATAAAAGGAGATTTGATGATAAAGGAAATAATTTATCTCCCGATAATAGATGTAGAAAGTGGTCATGGATGAATTTCAATTAATCTCTTCTTTTAAAAATTAAATCAATCCCATAAAAATCCCTTTTCAAATAACCTATAAAAGGTTAAAAGGGTCTTTTTCAACTTCATTTGTACATTGTGACTTTTGAAAACTTGTGAGAGAGATTTTTGTGCTACGTGGAGCAAGATACCGATTCCATATCACACCCACCATTTTGAGCGTGTTCGACGACATCAGCGGTTGACCGTGTTCGGACCTCCTGTATGTCCATTGTTTTTCCTTGGTTTTCGTGCATTTCTCATTTTTGGTGTATTTTTTAGATTTTTCAATTTAAACTCATTTTAGCACTTTTATTTTCCATTGTAGCACTTTTAGGGTCTGTTCTAGCGCTTCTAGACTTTTAGCGCTTCCAAAGTCTGTTTTAGCGCGTCTACAGGTTAGGGTAGCACTTTTCATAGTTTAGCGCTTCAGTTAGCCGTTGTAGCGCTTCCACAATATGTTTTAGTGCTTTTAGTTTTTTAGCGCTTTGATTGGATTTTGTAGTGCTTTTACTCCCTGTTTTAGCGTGTTTCAAGTTTTATCGCTTTTATGAAAAATATTAGCGCATTGACCAAATAAAATGACGCTTTTGATAAAATGGCGCTTTGGGTAGATGTAATAGCGCTTTTATCTAATGAAATGGTGCATGTTTATGTTTTAGTGCTTTTAATGTCCTTTTAAGCACATTTAAATCAAAGTGTTGTGATTTTCGTCAAATTTTCTTGATGTTCTCGATTTCTGATTGTATTAGCTGTTGGTTTGATATGAATGATTTGTCTAATCAAATACATAATTTTTTGATCTTATGATAGGTGAGGTATGATGTTTGTTTTGATGATAATTATCCTCATGATAGGTGAGGTTGATTGATGTGTGCTCATGAGATTTGATTAGAATTCTCACCAAGAGATTACTTGATTTGATATGGTATCTTGATGTTATTTGATGATTGACATGAATTTATTGACTTTCATCTTGTTATGATAATAGGAGCGATTGGGGAACCTCCAGATTCGAGAGCGTTTCCCCTGGACATTTGATCTCATTCCTAGTTTGGCACAGCCTGAGATGGCTATCATCACATGTTGTGGATTATCTCCTCTTCTTTATATGCCCCATACTAGGATTAATCGGGGTTTGTTGACAGCTTTAGCTGAGAGATGGCTAGCACGCACAACACCTTTCACCTTCCTATTGGTGAGATGACAGTCACCCCAGAGGATGTTTGGCAGATTCTATAGCTTTTGATTGTTGGAGATGTTGCCATATATGATTTGAGAGAGCAGGGTGGGACTGATGCTCTTCGTAGAGTGTTTCAAGATGATTGTATTGTAGGAGAGTGGATTCCATGGCATGATATGGTTGATGCATACGCCACTTGGTCGATAGTACTTGATGGTTTCATTAGTGGATTCCTTAGTCTTGATCGTAGGTCTAAGGGATTCTCAGTTGGTTGGGGCCGAGTTTTGGAGAGCATGGTTGTTCATGGCACCCAATTTTCTTCGGGAATGTGTTTGCTTGCCTAGTTGTATCATGATTTACATTCAGTTGTGTATCTCAGTGGTCAGAGTTTATTGGTCGTTGTTACTTTGCTTCAAGTATGGGCATGGGAGCACATAGCTGTCACACGTCTAGTTCCAATTGGATAGGGGCCACTTATGAGAGCTTATGTATTCATATATGCTGGTCAGCCTACCCAGTCTAAACTGGGTAAGTTAGAGTATTGGAGGAGAGTCATTGACGACATAAAGTTTGTGACATGGCATCTCTACCTAGATTGTGATCATTAGGATGATGATGATGTTCAACTACCATTTTTTTGTCAGTTGATGATCCTGATTGGTCGTGCTCATTGGGTTTTAGAGAGATTATTGATTAGACGTGTCTACAGACAGTATGGGATGGTATAGGGTATGCCCTAGGGTGTCGCTCACTATGCTTGTCAGTAGTCGAATACAACAGATTGGGGGCCTTGTTTGTCATATGTTGTGGTGGTTCAGGAGTTTCAAGCTTTATAGCCATTTGTGTGGGACATTCGGCCATATATTGTCGAGGTTCCTCTTACAGTAGATTATGTGAGTATTGTGATTTGCATCCATTTCCATGCCTTACCATTCCAGATGAGCCTGCCCCATTACCTACAGAGGAGGATGTTGGTGTGGTTGGTGAGGCAGATGTTGAGCCTGAGGTTGGTGTTGGGGTAGAGGAGGATGTTGGTGGTGAGGAGGATGTTGGTGGCAAGGAGGATGTTGGTGGTGAGATAGTGGAGAGGAGAGCAACGGAGATGAGAGATTTGATAGTGGAGAGGCTGCAGCTGGGTCGAGCCTTGCCTTAGATTTGCATGGTGAGACCATGCCTCGTAAGAGGTAGGCTGTGGGAGATGTTTCAGAGTGGCTGTGGATAGCAGATCTTCAGGTGCAGTTAGAGACTATTCAAGAGTAGCTTCTTCAGACCCAGGGTTTACTAGAGCAGACTCAGGCTTAGATGTAGGTACAGGCTGAGTTGCATGCAAAGACTCTTTTAGTTGTGCAAACTCAGTTAGTCACATCTCAGTCACAGATTACAACATTGATAGTTGAGAGGGATGTGACAAGATAGACAACCGAGATAGCTCAAGCTTAGGTTACTTCATTGACATCCGAGAGAGATGCGGCCAGGTTTGTAGTAGAGGGTGCTCAGGCTTTTGTCGATAGATTATAG
>VDFB02076091.1:0-15628 GCA_007258455.2 Sequoia sempervirens
CCTAGAGTGGTACTCTAACTAGCTCCATGAAACACTCCTCCAAAATCATCATCTCTATGCTCCCCACCCACTATCATAGAAGCATGCTAATCAAGGTCTCATGCGAGTGTACTAAGATAACCTAATGTCGAGAACACATCTCGATGATGAACAAGTGCGAGAATGGGAGGACCAGGAGCAACAACAAGGGGTTGCACATGCACGAGGCATTGGGGATCAACCCTTGCCCCTAACCTCTATTTTGGCATGCCGCCACCAACACCCTGAAATGATTTAAAATCAAAATAATTGGGCTTTTTCCCCAAAACAAACTCTACATATAGTTTCCTCAAAAAATACAATGGGCACTCCCAATTAGCATGTCAGGGACTATCAAAAACCATATACCATCGATCCCAAAAACATCCACTCATCTATGGATGTATGTACCACCTCATGGATATTCTAGATTTGTTGGGAGGAATGGGTTGTCGAGCAACAGGGTCAAGAAAGTAGGGGGCTAGGTGGGATTTCATTATTTTAAGGTCTAAAATTTGTTTTTAAGAGAGATCGTCAGCATAAAATTATCTCATCTGATCTTTGTCTCATCGATTCCTATCTAGATCGAAATCAATGGTCCTGATGGAATCCACAATTTTTTGCATCATAGATGCAAAACGTCTCACATGGGGTGGAATCAATGCTTGACTCTACATAGCATTGATTTGATTTTTGATGGATTCAACTTGATTATTTATGTGTGCTCGCATGTGAGCCTCATCAAATGCAACATGTATTGGACATGGCGTATTAGGTGGAGAGGGAGGTGGTAGGGGAGGTGGAGGGGGAGGTGGAGAGGGAGGTGGTTGAGGTGGTGGATTGATTATGTCATCAATGATGCAAAATGTCTCACATGGGGTGGAATCAATGCTTAACTCTGCATAGCATTGATTTTATTTTGGATGGATGCAACCTGATCGTTTATGCGTGCTCGCAAGTGAGCCTCATCAGATGCAACAGGTGTTAGAGGTGGCATATTAGGTGGAGGGGGAGGTGGTGGGGGAGGTGGAAGGGGTGGTGGAGGGGGAGGTGGCTAAGGTGGTGGATTGATGATGTCATAATTATTAAAATCATCCACGATATTCATGAGATATAAGTTCATGCACCTACATTAAATTATATAAAATTAATGTTCATACAAACTTAAAAAATGACAACTTAAATAGTTAAATTTGAAACGCACATGAAAATTTATTTAAATAGGATGTGCATACATATATTAAGATCATATAAAATTGAAACACACATATACATTGATTGAACTTGAGCATGTGCATACAAAATTCAAAATTTAACATGTATGTATACATTTAAAATAAAAAATACGATGCATAATTTGCATGCATACATCATTAAACTAAACTATGTACATACATACAAATTTCAAAATTTAAGAACTATATGCAATTTTAATACATGTGTACATACTAGAAACAATAAACTTGAAACATTCACAAAAAAGCTCATTTTATGTCTAACACACACACATATATATATATATTATAATTTTTGAACATGAGAAACCATGATCTAGTAGATAGTCATACAATATATACTATCATAAATTCATCATTATAAGTTCATAAATTCCACCAAATTCATAAATTCATGTCACAAAAAATATCCATCTAGAACCAAAATGATAAATTCACGTCACTAAAAATATCCATGTAGAACCAAAATCATAAATTCACATCACTAAAAATATCCATCCAACCAATTTTATAAATTCATCACACAAAATATCCATCATTCACCAAATTCATAAATTCATAACTATTTAATATGATTGTCTTAATTTAGAAACTATTGTGGCTCTCTACTGCATCTCTTCATTTCTTTGAATTTTCCTTTTTTGAATCAGAAGTTCTCCTCTCCTCTAGCCATTGTCGATGCTCATCTAAGATCCCATTCATAGCCTTGACAACATCAACAATGGTTGCATCCTAGATGCAATCATCCTCACAGCTAGTGTGACACATTCTTCATTTTGAATAATGTTGATTTGATCTTGCATGTTTCTAACATTGGAATTGATCTGTGCTTGTAAATGAGCACCATTGATTTCAAGTGGTGGAGATGGGGAGTTATGAGGTGGAGTGGGTGGAGGTGGAGGTGAAGGTGATGGAGATGGATGGCGTGGAGGTGGATTGCAATTATTATTGAGTCGATCCATGTGATCTCTAAGATATGAGTGAACCTACATTAGATTTTTAATTTCAAAATGTAAGATACATGTTTAGGAAATACCCTAAAACCATTCAATATAAATGGCCTAATTGAATACAAATGATAAAATATGCAAGCCTCATTTATGTCTAAGGCATGTTACTTGAATGGAAATACAATTAACTATTAATATAGGACTGTAATTTATGAATGCTATAGGGTTTACAGTTTAGAGTTTAGGATTTAGGTTTTTAGGGTAATAGGATACCTTAAGGGGATCTATGTAGTAAGGTCCTAGTACAAAATGACATGGCTTTTAAGTGAATAAAATTTGGGGAAGATGCCCAAGGCAACAAAATTTCATTAAGGTCTGAGGCAACTTCACCAAATTATATTCACTTGAGCCATGTCATTTTTTCCTAGGAACTTAATAGACATAGATCCCCTTAAGCCATCTTATCACCATAAACCATAAATCAATCAACCTAGATCATGATTTATCTCATTCATATTATAATCTTGCATGATCTTATTCTTGTTAAATCTGGTTTCCTTGGGAAACTTCACCAAATTTTGAGAGCTTATTTGATCCCCTTAAGAAATGTCATATTAGGACCCCTTAAGAAATCAATTTACGGTTTAGGGTGGTAGGATGGCTTAAGGGGATCTATATCTAGTGAGGTTAAAATGACATGGCTCAACTGATTAAAATTTTGTGAAGTTTCCCAAGCAACCAAATTTTATTAAGAGCCTAAGAAAAAATGATGGCTTTAGGGTTTACAGTTTAGAGTTTAGAATTTAGGGTTTAGGGTAATTGGATAGCTTAAGGGGATATATGTAGTAAGATGCTATGAAAAAATGAAATGGCTTAAGAGAATAAAATTTGGTGGAGTTACCTAAGGAAACCAAATTTCATTTTAAGGTCCTAGGACAAAATGAATGCTTTAGTGTTTAGGGTTTAGATTTTAGAGTTCAGGGTTTAGGGTTTATGGAACTTAGGGTGAAGTTTGGGTGGCCCTTGGAATATAATGAACTTGCAAGTTAGTGAAGAACATTTTCTCATGGAACAGTTGATTGAGATAGCTCTTGTTTCAACTAACCAACCTAGATCATGAAATCTCATTCATATTATAATCTTGCACGATCTTATTATTGTTAAATTTCATTGCCTTGGGAAACTTCACCAAATTTTGAGAACTTCTTTGATCCCCTTAAGAAATGTCATAATAGGACCCCTTAAGACATCAATTTATGATTTAGGGTGATAGGATGGCTTAAGGGGATCTATGTCTAGTGAGTCCTAGGACAAAATGACATGGATCAACTAAATAAAATTTGGTGAGGTTTCCCAAGGAAACCAAATGTCATTAAGAGCCTAAGAAAAAATCATGGCTTTAGGGTTTACAGTTTAGAGTTTAGAGTTTAGGGTTTAGGGTTTAGGGTAATAGGATAGCTTAAGGGGATCTATGTAGTAAGATGCTACAACAAAATGAAATTTCTTAAGGGAATAAAATTTGGTGGAGTTGCCTAAGGCAACCAAATTTCATTTTATGGTCTTAGGACAAAATGAATACTTTAGTGTTTAGGGTTTAGATTTTAGAGTTCAGGATTTAGGGTTTACGGAACTTAGGGTGAAGTTTGGGTGGCCCTTGGAATATAATGAAATTGCATGTTAGTGAAGAACATTTTCTTGTGGAACAGCTGATTGAGATAGCTCTTGTTTCAACTGACCAACCTAGATCATGAAATCTCATTCATATTATAATCTTGCATGATCTTATTATTGTTAAATTTGGTTTCCTGGGGAAAATTCACCAAATTTTGAGAACTTCTTTGATCCCCTTAATAAATGTCATATTAGGACCCCTTAAGACATCAATTTACGATTTAGGGTGATAGGATGGAAAGTAAGGGGATCTATGTCTAGTGAGGTCCTAGGACAAAATGACATGCCTCAAGTGAATAAAATTTGATGACGTTTCCCAAGGAAACCAAATTTAATTAAGGGCCTAGGAAAAAAGGTCTTTAGGTTTTAGGGTTTAGAGTTTAGAGTTTAGGGTGTAGGGTAATAGGATGGCTTAAGGGGATCTTTGTAGTAAGGTCCTACGATAAAATGACATGGCTTAAGGGAATAAAATTTGGTGGAGTTGCCTAAGGCAACCAAATTTCATTTTAAGGTCCTACGAAAAAATGAATTATTTAGTGTTAAGGGTTTAGATTTTAGAGTTAAGGGTTTAGGGTTTAGCAAACTTAGGGTGAAGTTTGGGTGGCACTTGGAATAATGGACTTGCAAGTTAGTGCCTAGTTTATGAATATTTTTTATTTTATGAATAGATTGACTATTTTCGTAATTGAAACACATAATTATGTATTATTAAGATTGAGTTTGATGTATATTTTAACTGGATATTTTTTAAATTGAATATAAGATTATTTTATTTAACATTTTTTTCATTAAAATTTCCCACTTAAATGAATTTTTTTGATATAAAATGTATAATATAAAATTAGTTAATGTTGAATCAAGTATTTTATTTTCGGTTGTTTGGAATTGAAAGAACCTAAAAGAAAGAAAATAAAAATATTTAGATTCTTTTAATGTCTAGGTAACTAGTGCAAAAATTGAGATTTTAGACTAAACTAGAAGCTTAATTAACAAGTAATTGACAACAAGAAATGGAAACAAGGCATGACTAAGAGGGATCAAAACATAAAATAGAAATGAATTTTGAATGCTATCTAATTAAGTAACAATTGGAAATCGATTGTACACTTGGATTTACGAATTTTCTAACTAAATTTGCAAACAAACATTGATAAAATTTATGAATTGTAACTATTCTTTAACATATTGTTTTCCAATCTAATTATAATTTAACATTGAAACTAAAGTTTAACATATCATTTTCTCCATACAATGCAAATGTATTTTCTTGAGCTTGAAATTAGGGTTTTCAAAATCAAAATGATTTGTTTGATTTCAATTTAGGGTTTTAGCAATTTTTTTTGTTTCAATTCAATTTAGGGTTTCAATTTCTAAGCAATTAGGGTTTTTAATGCAATTTTTTCATTTCATTTCAAACTAGGGTTTTCAAATTCAATTTTTTTTGTTTGATTTGAATTGAGGGTTTCAAAAAGCTTGATTAGGGTTTCTAAATGCATTTTTTTAATTTCATTTCAATTTCTAGGGTTTTGAAATGAAATTTATTTTGTTTCATTTCAATTAGGGTTTTCAAATACAATTTTTTTTGGTTTGATCAAACAATTTAGGTTTCAAAAGCTAAATTATGTTTCTAAAATACAATTCAAGGTTCATTTTTTCATTTCCATCGAGAAATCTTCAAGTTTCATTGCATTTTTTCATCTATTTCTACAATTAATCATTTCTACTATAATAGGAAATAAAATTCTTAAAGTCACATCAAATAAATTAAAAAAAAACATTCTAAAAATAATTATTCTATTAACAATTTCAATAAAAAATGAAAAAATGCAAACAAATGTGGGTGGACGGGTACCTGGAGACTGTTTGTGGAGGTCATTGTTGCTTGAACTCGAGATCTTGTGCACAGGAAAAATGCAGTTTGTTTGTTTTTAAAAAAATAAATACCATTAGGAAATAGGATCTCATTTCATACTAATCAGGATCTCGTTTGGTTCGAGACCCTTTAACAAACGTGATCCTGATTTTTAAAATGCGAGATCCTATATTGCATTTAGGCTCGGGATCCCATTTAGAAAAATCGGGATCCCATTTTTGCAATGTCAATTTCATTTTTTTGGCTAAGGAAAAAACTTCCACATTTCATGGACTCAACTTTGTGCACTTACCCTAGGGTGAGATGTTAGTTGGTATGATCTAGGTGGATCCAAAATACCTAAAAATTTCACATTCTCAGAATTCATCCAAAGAAGCATCAATGTGTAGAGCTCGCTGACACAATCCTGACACAAATTTAATGGGCTCAAAAGGAGTATGTATGCAGAAGTTATGCTTAGTCAAAGGTTCGGTCAAAAAGGCAATCGAGGGTTCAAAAAGGAAAAAAGTTGATTGTCTCAAAATGAAATAAAAATGATGATGAGTCGTAGTGCTCGTCACACTAATTCTAGAACTATATTCAGTTTCAAAAATGGAGCTTGTATGTGAAAGTTATGGCTGGTCAAAGGTTGGTCAAAATTTTGACTCTTGTTGACTTTGATAACATCAACAAACTAACGTGGCAGGAGTGGTGAGTTGGCACATACATGGTGGAAAAAGGAATATGGATTAAACCATATTGTTAAAAGAAAACATGTATGGTTTAAAAATTAAAATATTTTTATGATTTCAAGAAGGATTTGGTGGGATTTTATCCCTTAAAATCCTCTTCCCTTGCCCATAAAACAAGGAGAGGAAAAAATTTGCATAAACTTACATCTCAACAAATTAAATGCTTTAACCACCTTTCTCATATTTAACGGATTTATTTTAAAGATAGTCCAAGGAGATTATTAAGGGGAATTTAAAAGATATTTTTAAAGATTATAATGTAAGTCCAAAATTATAACGGCCCATAGTTAAAGGGGTTTGTTTTTTAATTGTATGGCTTAGAATTATAAAATCCAGAGGGGGATTTATTTTTGAAAGATTAATTTGTTATACTAACGGGATATTGGTGATTTTTATTTTAAAAGGGGGAAATGGTTGGAATTTTTTCTTGTATATGAGAGATATGCAATATTTAAAAAATAATATGGTTAAAGCCATATTAGCAAATATATGTGTATATAAAGGAGTGATTTTTGTAAAGGAATGGGAAATTATTGAGTGGAGAATTTTGTACGAGAGTTTTCTTGGAGAGAATTGTAATAGGGAGAATTATTCAAGTTCATTTTGGGAGAAATAATTCTTTGGAGGAGAATTTACAAGGTGTTTTTGTACACCAAAAATTGTAAAAGAGTGAGAGATTGTGGAGAGATTATTGCAGGTTCTTGGAGCTTGGGTATTGTAAAAAAGCATAATTTTTCTTGGTGATATCAATAAAGCGGTCCCAACATTAAGAAGCGGACCCGAAGATGTAGTCCACATTGGACAAACTCTGTTATCAATCTGTGCATTGTGATCCTTCTATTTCTTTGTCTCTTTCTTCTCTCTTCTGTCTCAATTTTATCTCTAGTTTAAATTCAATAATTGAATTTCTAATTAATTATTTTGTAATTTCAATGGTTAAAAAGCATAATCACGCAAATTTGTATTAGATCGGGAAATTACTGTAATTAGATTTAATTTACAAGTTAATTTTGTAAACTCTAATTACGGATCATGGTATGTTGGAGAGATGGGTTGTGTATGCCTGGGGCCCTTGTTTGCTTGCCATGTTATATTTTTATTTGCATGATATAGCCTATAGAGAGGCATAGTCGATGAGCCGCGGTTCTACGTTGCTTATGGTATGGGTGTGGGAACATATTGTTATATTTCGTCTACCTATTATAGCGCTGAGCTAGAGTAGGGAGCTCCTTGTGCCTTCTGATATGTGGGGGCTAATACCCAGTCTCATATAGGAGATACCAGTTATTATATACATTCTATTGATACCATGGTATACTTCATCTAGAGGCCATACATGGATTGTGCTCAATGGCCGGATGAGCATGAACACATACCCTTCTGCAAATAGACATAATACTTGATTGGGAGGAAGGTTTCCCATGTACATATCATTGAGAGGCATTTTCCAGATAGGGACATCAGACAGTTTGGTAAGGTTCAAGATGAGCCTCAAGCGCGAGCAGAGTTTGCATGATCATTTAGGGAGGTTCCTTTGTGGGGACCAAAGATTCCTATTGCAACAAGCGAGATGGATATTGATGCATTACATCCCATTCAATAGGGATGGAGAGGCATAGTGACAGATCCAGGGATGATGACTGCAAATGATACTTGGTGGGCGAGTCATAGGCTAATTCCCTTTACCAATCCAATGCAGGATGCACCTATGGAGAGGCATGGGACATGACCTCGTGGCATACATGGTGGTAGGGTTAGAGGTTGCGGTGGTGATGATGATGGGAGGGGAGGAGGTGGTAGGGGTCGATGAGGTCGCAGAGGCTGAGGCCCACATTTGTCACCCATTCAGGAGGAGGAGGGAGAGGGTGAGGATTTACCCATGTTAGAGGTTGGTGGAGGAGAGTAGGATGTTGGTGGTGGGGCCAGTGGAGAGGGGCATGTAGCAAAGGAGGATATTGCTGAGGAGCATGTAGAGGAGGATGTTGTTAGGGAGGAGGAGGAGATATATGCTCTTGGTATGCTTGCAAGATACCAGGATGATGATGATGAGGAGGAGATGGATGATCAAGAGTGGGAGCTCAATGATAGGATTATGGAGGATTGAGATGATGATGTGAGAGATCAACCATGACAAGAGGATATAGGTCATGTCAATCAGTGGGTGGTCGATTTACAGGCTAGAGTAGAGTCTCTGGAGGAGTGGATGAGGGCATTGAGAATAGATCGAGACTCGCTTCTGATGGAGAGGGATAGATCATACTTGGATAGGGGCTAGACCATAGATTAGAGAGAGGAGATCGAGGAGAGATTCATAGAGTTGAGGACTCTTTGCAGTGGGCCAGCTACAACTTTCGCTCAAGAGTTTGTCAGAGCTGGTGATTGAGATATATTATAGGGGTCTATATGAGTAGGAGGTGCCTCCTGAGAGATGGTCTCCTAGCTATTCACAGGAACACAACAACAGGTCCTAGAGTCGGTCTCATACTCAGAGCACAGAGGTGATCATAGGACCTCACAAAACTAGACCATATGATAGGCACCATTCTGTACAACGATCATCAACATCTTGTCGCCAATCCCCTCCACATTCTCCACATGGGAGTAGTGGGAGTTTTGATTAGGGACAAGGTTTGATATTTATTTATGGAAATTTTATTTTGATCATAGATCCTATTGGCTTCATTTTGAGATATACATTATGACATTGTGATGTGACACTTTTTGAGCGATATATATATATATATATATATGATTTTGGAAGTGATTTATATGATATGCATGTTCTATTTATGATTATGTAGTGTTCTATATGATATGTTATCATCTATATGATATGCATATGTTATGGATGATGATGTTTACATTATGGTGTTTTATGTAACTTATGATGTTTTGTTGATTCTATATGATGATGATGTGATGCAATGTGATGTATGTATTTACAATGCTATCTACATATGATGATATATATTTTATGATATGGTGGATGCATGTTATGTTATGGAACTTATGTTCATGATTATGAAATGCAATGTGATTTATATATTTACAATTGCTATGTACATGTGATGCTATATGTTATGTAATCTATGATAATGAATTCCTATTATGCGATGGTTTCCTAGATATGATAGATGCCTATATTTTTGCGTTTTCAAATGGAGCATATATGTATGGTTTAATATGTATTATATTTACATGATGTTTTCTAACATGAATGCATATGAAGGATACTTTATATTTTTTGTGTGTCATAGGACTCTATCATAATGCAAGAAAGAAGAAATGTTAGTGTGAAAAGAAATGAATAATAAAAGACATGGATGTTAGTATTAGGAATCTTTGATGTTTTGCTGAAACACAATAGGCCTTGCATTAAATCATCATCAGGTGGTAACTAATACAAATTGAGATTAAAAACATGATATGAGATAGATCAAGGTGTGCAAGGTCATCCACCTACTAAAAATAGACAATCGCAGATAAGTAGTGTTGTGACTCCTACTAAGGGAAAATTTTCCCTAATATTTTTTCCAAGACAAACCACAGACAACAAAAAAAATAAAAAATTGGTCATGAGACATCATCACTCCTCTAAATCCTTCATGGGACTTCCTTGAGGAAGCTAGTAACATGACTCAAAAACCAATTCAATAGGCAGTCAACAAACAACAGTCAAAGAAAATAGATTTTTGATACATCAGTGCTTCTCTAAATCCTTCATGGGACATCCTTGAGAAAGCTAGTAACATGATTCCAAGATAAAGCCAAATAAAGTGATATGGTAAACAAGCCACAAATTCAAAAGCCAATAAAATATTTTCCAAAACTTGATCTATTTTTTTGATTGAGCCTAGTTTCAGGAGGGACACATACCGTATAAGACGTTGAGTCTGGTTTTGATGTTATGACTATCTATATAAGGCATGACAAAAGCCTAGTTTCAGAAAGACACATATTGTATAAGATGTTGAGTCTGATGTCGTTGATGTGATAACCTGTTTAAGGCTATGATGATTGTTTGACAATATCTATATTAAGGAAGGAATCATCCTATATAAGACATAGATTGATTATTGTTTTGATGATGTTTGTTTTTAGGAAGGACACATCTTGTAGAAGACATAATTTGATTTGTTTTTATTGTTGCTTTGGAAATTTGTTGGATTGTGACTTGATGACCATGTTGACTTGTTCAACTTGTTGATGTATGACTTGATGTGATGTGCTGAAAATTGACTTTGTGTGATGATGAACCCTAAAGGACTGACCTAGTGTGGCCTTGGGGGATCATCAATTGATGGTCTTGCCTATGTTGTACACACAAAGACCTCGTAGTTTGACTAGACTTTGACTAACAAGACTGATTGAAAAATAAGCTTGAATTGCATGAAGATATCTGACGTGTGTAGTAGTGTATGTGATGAACACTAATGGACTGACCTAGTGCGGCCTCAGGGGCTCATCGATTGATGTCCTTGCCTATGTTATACACGCAAAGACCTCATAGTTTGAATAGAATTTGACTAACAAGATTGACAAAAAAATAATCTGGAATTGCATGAAGATATCTGATGTGTGTGGTAGTGTATGTGATGAACTCTAATGGACTGGCCTAGTGTGGCCTCAGGGGCTCATCAATTGATGGCCTTGCCTATGTTATACATGCAGAGACCTCGTAGTTCAACACGACCAATGACCTTGTCTTATAGAAAAATGGATTGAGTCATGATTTAATATAGAAAAACCTAAAAGCATGGACCTAATGCCTCTAGGGCACATTGGAAGATGGCCTTGCCTATGTCCAGTCATAGAGGAAACATAGTTCGATAATGACACTGACTGACTAGTGCAAATGACTGACTCTATTTTTGGATTTTTTTTTTTTTTGAGGAAATTTTGTGATGTTTTTGGATTTTTTTGATTGTTTTAAGTCCTCAGAAAAACCAATGTAATAACCAAATGATGTAAGTGAAGTAATTTCCCCCAGTCAGGTATAAGACCAATTTATTACAAATAGGAAGGAGGATACGAAGTGTGCTCAATGTCAATTGTTCCAAGTTATGGAAAAGACAACCATTTATTATGAATGGTATGTACAAGCAATGAATGAGAAAGATATGTGATATGTATAGGGATATAAATAAGAAAGATAGGTGGTATGTATAGGGGAAGTCATATTGGAATGATGGTAGAAAAAGGAGCATAGTTGATTACACATGGCACCTATTTGTCGAGTTTTCACCATGGTACTTATCCAAAGTTCCACTGAAGTGGGTTTTACTATTAGATGCCTTATTTCTCTTTGCTATTTTTTTATTTTATTTTTTAATTTTTTTGATGTTACCAAGATGCCCGTTTGCTAGGTTTTCACCTAGGTAATGATTTTTTTTTTTTTGTATTTTTGATAATTAAGACAAGGCTCTCAGAAGCTATGTGTAGAACTTCTTCAGATGAAGACTATTGATAGGTGCTAATAATGGTTCTCCTTTAGGAGTATAGAGTTGATATGATCTTGATCCAAAGGCTTCTATAATAATGTAGGGTCCCAACCAATTTGGTTCAAACTTTCTTGGTTTCTCTCTCTGCTTGATTCTTTGGATTTTCCATTAAGACTAGGTCACCAATGCCAAAATTTCTATTCAAGACCTTCCTATTGTGGTTGCAACAAAGATGATTTTGATATGCTTGGAGATGATCTAATACCTTCTTTCTTCATTCATCTAGGAATTCTAGCTCATGTAGTCTTGAAATACAGTACTTTTCATCATCAATATGCCCCTTCAAGGATACCCTTAGGGAAGGAATCTCGACCTCAATAGGTAAGATGGCCTTAGAACCAAATACTAAGGAATATGGAGTGGTGCCAGTGGGAGTAAAAATGCTTGTGCGGTAAGCCCATAAGGCTAGATTAAGCTGTAAATGTCAATCATGACCAGTATCATTGGCAATATTCTTAAGGATTTTGATGATTGTTTTATTAGATGCATCAGCTTGGTCATTACCTTGTCAGTAATATGGAGTGGAAAAGTAGTGCTGGATATGGAATTCTTCACAAAGATGATGGAATTCTTGGTTCTTGAATGGACAACCATTATCTATGATTATGGATTGAGGGACGCCATAATGATAGATGATATAGTTAAGGATAAACTTAAAAATATGTGTCGGTGATGTAGGTCATGGGAATAGCTTCAATCCACTTGGTAAAGTATTTAGTTACAGTGATAATGAATTTATGGTCGTTGGATGATGCAGGGTGTATCTTACCAATGAGGTCAATTCCCCATTGGGAAAAGGGCCATGGTGATGTTATAGGACAAAGCTCTTGTGCTAGTGCATGTATCAAGTCTTCGTGTACCTGAAATTGATTACATTTCTTGACAAAGATATATGAGTCATTTTCCATGGTAGGCCAATAGTAACCTAGTCTCATAATATTCTTAGCTAAGGTAGGACCACTAGAATGGGATCCACATATACCCTCATGTACCACATGCAAGGTTTCTTGTGCTTATTTAGTATTGTGACATCTCAATAGGATATTGTCTAGGGCACGTCTATAAAGGGTGTCTCCGATGATGGAATACTTGGTTGCCTTACAGATAAATGTCCTATGTTGGTTTTTCAAAAGGTTAGGGGGTAGGATTTTGGCATGGAGGTAGTCATATATGTCTTTATACCATTGGGAATTGGGACCAACAATCTCAAACACCATTTACGAATTGGGGATGTCATAGGCAGGGACCAAGAGTTGTTCTACCAAAAACTCAAATTTAGGCACGTTGCTAGGTATGTCCAAGAGTGAAGCAATAGTTACCATGGCATCTGCTACCCTATTTAGAACACGAGGTATTTGATGAAAGTATACCTTGTCAAATTATTCTTTGAGAATTTCTTGGAATCAAATTGTTAATTGTCGGTGTAGGTAATAAAGGATCCTTTATGGAAGGTGTATGAGCTCTACTAGGGTTTTGTGGTTTTTTCTGTCACCCTTGGCCCCTCTTGTATCATATTGTGCATCCTACATAGGAAACCCCTATTTTCTTGTGTGTGCAACCGCATTTACTATGGTTTTTTTGTTTTATTATGCGTTCAACCGACTCTAACCTAGTAGTTCATGCTAGTGTTGGTGGTTCGACGACATTGCTCAATGGCTCCTCCTCCTAACAAACATCCCCAAAAATTTGTTTTGAAAGTCTTTCACGAGGTAAGTGTTTTGATTCACCAGCTGATGTACTTTTTCCTTTACCAAATTTTGATACTGCTTGTCAATGGCTTGAGCAACACACCCTCGTTGAGTATTTTGTTCGGATAACTCCCCCTGAAAGTGTGCTTAAAGAATGGGTTAGCAAGCCTTGGGTCCCTCATGGGGTCTGCCTTGATATGGTCCAAAATTTAACCAAGGGTTTCCTTTTGTTCCACTTTGCAGAATTCAATCATGTGCAGGCTATCTTAGCCCATGGTCCTTGGTATGTCTGGTCTTCTTTGTTAGTTTTCCAGGTGTGGACTCAGGACTTTGCTATCTTGGATGACACCAAGCTACAGGTCCCGGTTTGGATTGAATTTCCTAGTTTACCCTTGCCTTGTGTGCCTTTCTTGAATCATATAGCTTCCTCACTAGGGAGGGTTATTTTCATTAAGCCAGATAGGTTCTTTTAGGCCCGACCCTAGAAGAGGGTTTGTGTGGAAGTGGACCTTTCCAAAGATTTGAAAGACTCCATTGATATCCAAATTGGAGCTCTCCGACATACCCAGAAGCTCACATATTTTAATTTTCCCAACACGTTTTATAGGTGTTAGTCCATAGACCACAAGATTAAGGACTTCCCTTTGGAAGTGCCTCAATCACCCTCTCCTCCATGAGATGTTGAAAATCCTCATTCAATGGATGCCTCTACTGCCAAGCTTGATGTGAAATGGACTATGGTTACGAACCACAAGAATAATTCCACTAGTTCTCGGTCGGCTCCCATGGCCTCTAAACTAGTGAAAGATGTTTCAACCCCTCCTTTGAAGGGGAAAGAAGCTCCAGTTGGAGCTGATTATGTTCCACAACAACCTAGGCCAAAGGCTATGCCTAAGCTTGCTACTGTCATGTTAACTCAGCCGAATGTTTCTTCTCTTGTGACAGGAGCTCAAAGACAGTCTCACAGCCCTTCTCCTCCTAGGGAAGAAGGGGAATATTTTCATGAAAAGCAAAGGCTTTCCTCTACTTCCATCCAGATTGGGTCAGTTTTGCCAAAAATTTTGCAGAATCTTTTCTCTTTTCTAAATGAAGTGGAATCGGGTTTCAAAAATATGGAGGATTTCCATTCATGAATTTCCTCTAATGGAATGTTCGAGGTATAATAGACCTCTCCAAGAAGTATTCTGTTAGGGATACCTTATGTAAGTATTCTGGTATTGAAGTGATTTGTCTCCAAGAAGTTAAAATTTCTAGTTTTTTGCTTGTTGCGGCTTGTCGCTCTATCTAGCCAGCCAGTAAAATGATTTGTACTACTCATGATGCTGGGTGTGGCAGAGATGTCACCCTTTTTTCCCCATGGTGGAAATCTTGTGTGGTTGAGCACGAGTCTGATCCCACTCATTGGCTCATCTGGATCCTTCTCAACATTGATAATCATTCCTTTGGGATTATTAATGTCTATGCTTCTAATGATGTTTTGGAACACTCTTTTCTATGGTGTTGGATTGTCGATTCATTACCAATTTCTACCTGGTTAGTGTGTGGGGATTTCAATATGGTTGAGATGGCATCTGACAAAGATGTCACCTTGCCATTTAGATGGACAAGTGGAAAAAGGGAGGCGTTGTTTTACATGTGCAATAAATTAGGGCTTTTTTATCCCAATATTGGTTGTCGCCATTCTCATTCTCTCTAGCACACTTGGTGTAATTATAGAGCCAGTTCTGACATAATATTTAAGTGCCTTGATCGTGCCATGATCTTGACTCAATCATTTTTCTCTTTTGACAACTATTCTCTCCTGGTTAAGTTGTTAGTGAATGTGACTTTATCTGACCACTTCCCCATTTCTATTCACATTGAATGGGAGACTTGATAGCCTCGCACATGTAAAAATCAATTATTTCTAAACACGTCTTTACTCTACCACAAGCCTACCCTCGCCCACATTTGTAGAGTTT
>VDFB02076092.1:0-15861 GCA_007258455.2 Sequoia sempervirens
TAGTTCTCTTGTGTCCACATTGGTTCTCATTAGTTTTGTTTACACTTCCCATGTTCCCCTCACTGTGATATTCCTACGCAAGTCTTTGTCACTCCACACTCATTTATTATGTCATGACAAATTTATACACCACCTTCGATTTCTCATCTTGCCACTTTCATTCATGTCCTTAATCCTAGTGTGCCTCTATCTACCCTTGACATTAATGTTTAAAGGCTTGTTAAGATGAAAAGTAATGTTGATTCCTTACCTAATGGAAACAAAAAGAGAACTTATGTACATATAAAAAATCAAAACACAATTCAATTTCTATTAAAAATTTTACATATCCATTTTTTTGTTGGATTTTTGGATCCTAGATTTGAGATGCACAATGTTAAAGGAGATCCCATTACACATTCAAGGTTTTTAGTGCTACATATTTGGATTTTGTGTATGATGATAAGTTATTGGCTAAGTTCTTCCCATGAAATTTAATAGTATTATCTTCCATTTGGGTCTATTTTTTAATATTGAAATTGGCCAATGCAAATATTAGGAATGTTAGATTGAAGTTTATTATTTTAGATTTTTTGACTATAAACAAGGATCGACAAAGTATATACATTCTTAAAATTTGCATGTGCAAGTGAGATGAATGTAAAGAACTAAAGTTGTTAGAGGCTACCACACTTAATTATGGATCTTCTAATGCTTCATCTACATCATCCTACCCTTGTAAATTTAAAAAGAAAAATTATTTCCAAAGGATAGTAAAAAATAATGGAAATGACCATTGTACAAACTATACATTATAAATGTTTCTAATATAATTATGACTCCTAAAGCCTCCAACTTTTTCCTTTGTAAAATGTGCTTCAAAATTTACCCAGATGCTTGCATGATTACACTTCCTCCTATTAGGCCATTAGATAAATCTAAAGTTATTCCCAAAAGATATAATGAGAAATAATTTTGTTATTAAATTGTAGAGTTAATTGTAATTATACTCAACATTTTATGGGATTAAGGAATAATTGATTAAGGATTTGATTCATTAAAAAAAAAATTAGGTTGAGGAGGTTAATATTGGGGTCAATCCTTCAATTGTTCCTCCTAATGAAAATTTAAATATTTTACACTAAATAAATCTAATAAAATGGTTTTATATAGGGGTCGAGATTGAGGTACATATACATGTTGACGAGCTTGAAATCATTGATTCACCTATGTATGTGAGGAATGATTTGTTGGTATTAATAAAAATTATAAGGGTACTTATTCTTCTTCTTATGTACTAGTGATTGACTTTTATATAAATTTCTATGGACTAACTAGTATTCAAACTTAGGACCTCCCATTTGGTGTTAGGATGCTCTACTATTGAGCTAATGACTCACATTGTGATGAGTCTTTTTATGGCTTAGGTGTGTATCATTTCTCCAACACACTCCCTTGAACCACAACATAGGTGTCAAATGCACCTAGCTTGGCTCTAATACCATACAAGAATACCAATTATGAGGACCTCCTATAAAAATATGACATGAAAAACCGTGAACAATATTTAAAAGATAATCCATAGTCTATCTTATTATTTATGCATATTTTCTAGGACCACCTATGCCCAAAACACAAAATAGTTTTTATAAATACACCAATTAGATCTTATAAAATGCATTACTTAGATCAAATTATATGGTAAATTAAATATAATTAATGATTACTTTTTCTTTTAGTATGAAAGAGGTTAAATTCCAATATATGTTCTAGTGGGCTTGATTGAGTGACAAGGTGGAGTGATTGTTGTAATGAAGAACTTGCTAGGAAAGCTAACCAAGTTAAAATGTACACCTATACATACATCATTGTGGTAATATAGACCTATGTCATAAAACACAATTGAGTCCTATTAGTTCCAAAGTATTTTAGCAAAGAGGTTACAATTGCAAGAGATCCGTATATACCTTTATTTTAGATTAAGTCATTTAACCTTAAATAATTTTAAGAACATACATAAGGATCCTCTATATAAGTGCAAGGATTATTTACCTAATTTGTAAATTTTTTAAAAGGAATAACAATGGTGGGAAAATCAAGACAAGATGCAACAATTTAGAATTCCTAAAGGGTTTACAATTATTAGAGCCAAAGTAGGTTATATTTTGGTTTTATATTATAAAATGATTCAAGAATCTATAAGGCCAAAAGAACCATAAGCATTGCAAACTTTAGTTTAGAAGCATAATGGATTGGATATTTTCATTCCTAAACATGGTTTTCATTAAAAAAATTACTCATGTACTATACATACATATTCATGTATATGTGAATATATCTACATATGTATACATACACATGCACATATCTAAATATGTATATATGTATATATGTATATATGTATATGTAGATATGTAGACACATTCATGTATACATACATATGTATATATGCATGTATATATGTATATACATACATTTATTTTCTATATGTATATATATATATATATATATATATGTATACATATATACGTATACATAAACACACACACATATGTATGTATGTATGTATGTATGTATGTATGTGTGTATGTATATTTATGTATACGTATATACATGTATGTATATGTATATGTGTATGCATACATGTATATATATGTATATATGGATACACACACATTTTGGTTTTGTTTTGTAAGCATCCTCTTTTGAGGACAACCCTTTGTTGATGATGTTGAGTATTAGTTTGTTGTAAGTGTGTTTATTATTTTAATATCATTTTAAAACAATATTTTATTTATTTATAAATTTTGGTATAATCTCTAATTTTATAATATGTTTGTGTGTGTAGGTTGAGTTGCATAATTGTTAGGGGCACACACAATCAACACAATGCAAGATAATAACTAATTCAAGGGATCGAAGTTCAGTTTCTAGTCAAGCAAAGAGAGGCATAATGTTTCATTAATAGCATTTGCTACACATACATAAACACTTTTATATCTTTATGACACATTCATAACTATTTTCATGAATATATATTGGTGATATTTTGTAGTCTAAGAGACAATGTTGGCCTCATGTCACTGTATATGATATTTTCATGATGTATTATGTATGTCTTCATGACCTTATCAAGATCAATATATAAATATTTTGTGCATATTCATAGCAAATGGTTTGTGATTATTCTATCTATCTATATTACCCTTTATCTCTATCTCTCTTTATCACTATCTCTCTCACATATATATGATGTGCATGAATGTTGAATGGCATACATGTAATGAACCCATACTAATTCTAACTCTATTTAGCCTATCAACAAATAAATATTCAACATTGGTCTTCTAGATTTACATACATCTTAAGAATTTACTACCATAATCCATAAGACAAAGCAACAATAACCCATATGGGTGTTTAGACTCACAAGTGAAAGTCAAAATGTTATAGCTAGCTATCCCTTCACTAAAAAATAGTAGGGTTTTTAGTTCAAACAAGGAATTACCCCATTTTATTGTATGGTTCTATATACTAAAACCCTATCTCCAATAACACACATAAAGTAAAAAAAATATCTACTATGTTTGGCTTCATGAATGCAACACAAGCTTCTAAATGTCCTAGGTAGAGCAATAGATTTCCATTCACATAGTAGAAATTACAAGCTAATGCTTTTTAACATGATTTCTAGAATTTCATACAAGAATAGCTTTTTCTCTTACATTACATATAAAAATACTAAAAAGAACCTTCATAAAAAATCATACCTCATTACCACCAAGTAAAAACTATTAGGTTTACATACTCGAATTTCACAAGCTTCAAAAATGTATAATTTGCACTACCTTCTTCCTCCTTTTGCCTCTATCCTCCCCTTTTCCCTCTTTCTTTTCCTTTTAATCCTTCCTTGATTTCCACCATTTTTGCCATATTCTCTACATGTTTCCCATTTCCACTTCCTTTGCTTTTATTTCTTCCCACTTTGTGAACAATAAAGTCCCACTCTCTCTTCACTTACTCATCATTCAAGTTTCCTCGAATAGCGTACCTCAACATTAATGCTTGATACTTAATATGATGCGGCCAAAAGGTGGGGTGGCCACTTTTTGGCCCCACATCTTTTTGCACTCGCTCTAATAAGGTTTGTCCTTTTGATAATAGTAATGTCCAAAGGTGGCTCTTGTTTGCATGTGGATACATTTATACCAAACATCAACTTTTAGTGATATGTGTGAAGATTTTGTAGTGGTTCTATATATTGTTCTTATTCTCTAAATATAAAGGAGGATGAATAATCAAGTCATGATGGACTAATGAAAGAAGATGAATTGAATAGTGATAGAAACTAGTCTACTATAGTTAGTGATGATGAAAATACATTATATAAAATTATGCAGGCATTCTCATATTACTTAGAATCTCTAGTGTTACAATATGAATAGTATTTTAAACACATGATAGACCTTTTTCTAGAGTGTCTCTACAAACTTGTGACCATTGAATTTGCTTGGGAGTATAGAAAATTGCATTATAATACATCAAATAATAGGGTAGAGAATGTAATTGTTAATTTTATGGTTTCCAAGACCAAACTTTGTAAATGATATTAATTGAGGGCATGAAGACACAATCAAGTCTTTGTTCTTGATGGTTTGATTTATAATTTCAATCAATGGTTCCATTTATACACACTACATGAGGAAATTGTTCAATAAGAGTAACTTATAGTTTTAGTCAATTATATTTCAATTTGTACACACTACATGAAGACAATGTTATCAATGATATGATTCTTGATTTTTTATAAGATTTAATATTATAATACCTTAACAAATCAAGCTATGACTTTCACGGTTCACTCCTACATGTATGAAATTTGCATTTTCATCTACAAGTTTGACCCTAAATTTGTAGTTTTAAAATTATTTTGTGAGCTTAACCCTACATTTCTAGTCTTTAGGAATGTATTTATCTTCATTTTTTAGACTATGTTGAGAGCTATTATAATGTTTTTTTGCACTAATTTTCGGAGGAAACTCGTTTTTCCTTACTCAAACCTTTGGATTATGCAAAACGGGGAAACAAAATACTATTAAAAATGCTTTAAAAACGTTCAAACAAGTGCAATTTGAATTCAACAAATTTAAAAAAATTTGCATATAGGGTTTCGAAATTAAACAAATACATGCATTTTGAACTTAAAAAAAAAAGGAATTTTAAATACCTCATGCTCAATAGTGGTCGATATGCGAATTGGAATGATGAAGTTTGAAGAAAACGACCCGAACTTTGCTTTCGTTGGTGAGAAATTTTGTTGGGTCACCGTTCGGTTTATGTTCGCCGCGTGCAAGGACAGTGACTGGTAATTCACAGTGAAAGTGTGAAAGTGAAAGCACTTTCACACTTTTTTTGGTTTTGTCATATTAAGGGGGTTCGGCCGAACCAAGGTTCGGCCGAACCCCTTAATATGTTTTTTTTATTTGGCTCGGTTTTGGGTTCGGCCGAGCCATGGGTTCGGCCGAACCATATGGTTCGGTTTTTCTATGAAGAGTGTGGAAATTTTGAAATTTCCTTCCTCCACAAAAGTGTAAACCACTTATGTGGCTTCACCCAATGTCATGGAAGATGGTAGTCATAGCTCTCTGATATGTAGCTCCAACATTTTTCAACCCAAAAGGCATCACGTTCCAGCAAAAAGTTCCCCAAGGACATGTGAAGGCCATTTTATCTTGATCTTTAGGTGCTATCTTTATTTGGTTTTATCCTGAAAATCCATCCATAAGTGATAACATTTTGTGCCTCGCAGTCAAGTCTACAATCAGACCAATGTTTGGTAGAGGAAAATCATCTTTTGGACAGGCTTTGTTAAGATCCCTGAAATCCATGCATATCCTGATGCTCTTATCTGGTTTGGATACTAGAACAATGTTTGATATCCACTCGGAATAGTCAATAGATCTTATAAATCCTTCATCTAATAGCTTTTTTAACTCAACTTTCACTAGAAGGGCGATACGGGGATGCATCTTTCTCAGTTTTTGCTTTAATGGTTTTGTGCCAGGTGGTAATGATAAATGATGCATAATGAGTTCTGGATCTATGCCCGGCATGTCAGCATATGACCAAGCAAAGTTGATTTGCCTCTCCTCAAAGAATTTTGTGAAACAAGGTTTCTCCTCTTCTGTCATGGATTCCACTAAACGCATGGTCTTCACTATCTCAGCTATACCAACATTGATGGATTGTGTAGGTTCTATTAGCACTGAAGATATCTCTTGATAGTATTCTAGGAGAGTGTCAAACCTTCCATCTCTTGGTGCCTCAGGTAGGTTTTCACCTTGAGATACACTCTTTGTTTTTACTTTTTCCTAATTTAATAGTGCCATCAGATGGTTTTCACTATTAGACCCATTTCTTATATTTTTCATTTTCTAGCTGAAAGGTTTGACACTCCCTTCATCAGGAGCTTCATTCTGAGATTCACTAGTAGAACATGTGTCAGGATTATTGAAACATAGGAAGTTCACAAGGGCATCATCATTTGAAAAGGTGGGTATTTCAAGCGGCTCATTTTGATCCCAATCAATTAGTTTAGGATGCATTAAGGACAAGAAATCATTAGATTGGCCAAGGTCATAAGGTGTAAGCATCAGGATAGCCATGTTGTCAAAGTGTCCAATGAGGTCTAAGATGTTACTCTCTTCCAACATGTCTATCTCGCTCGAAGAATGATCGTCTTCACTTGAGTCAACAACATACTGCGATCCATATTCAAGGGGTCTAGAACCAAAACTTTGTCCTTTCATACATATTGGTGTATAATTTTGGATTACATCGATCTCTTTATCATGGCAAGATTCCTCAGAGAGGGAGTCCCATTCATATTCATTGGAATCTGTTTCATGATCCTCAGTAGCCTATAGCTGTAAGATTCTTTCGACAACTCTTTGAGTAGCTTCCTCTTTTAAGTCTTCCCTGTAGCCTAGTCATGTTTTGTCTTTGGGATTCATTGTGATGAGCTGTATTGGTTCACTAATTCCTTCTTTTATTTTACCCAAAGGAACATTTCCCCCATATCCCATTTTTGTCAGGATTGTTTGACCTTTGCCATACTTATCTGTGCATATATTAGACATTGATACCTGTGAAGGTTCATCTTTGTATAACCAGTTTAGGACATCTTTGTCTTATGATTCCTCTGCTTGAGTGCTTTCTTTTATAAACTTCCCATCAAAGAGCATGATGGGTTGTAGAGATTGTTGTCTTGAGGTGGATGGTTGTCCATGTGACTTAGGAGAAGATGAAAGTTGTGATAAGTATGAAGATTTCTCAAATGAGTATTCCCCCATGCCCTTGTCTTTAATTTGGATCTTTTCCAACTGTTTTGATAAGGCACCAAGCTGACTTCCATTGTTGCATGAAATAGAGTCAACGAACGCTTTGTATTTTGATTGAGCCCTTTCGTCATACTGTCTTGACGAAGAACCCACTAGAATTTCTTTGTTTGATGGATCAGAGTCGATGACTTCTCTATTATGGGGTACAAAGGTATCTTGATTTGTTCTAAGTGCATTGCAATATTTGGGATTCTTAGAATCGGCAGCAATGGTGACCTCCTATCCATTGAAAGGAAATTTTAGGCATTGATGATAGGTTGATGGTACCACTTGCATTTCATGAATCCATGGTTGTCCCAAGACTATGTTATATCTCAATTATTTTTCTAACACCTGGCACACTATGTCTTTGATGATTGGTCCCACTTGAATGGGTAAGATGATCAATCCTTGGGAGGATCTTTCTTCATCATCATATGCTTTTATGGTGATTTTCCTTCTAGGATCAATAGCATTTTTTAGAATATCCTAATGCATGAACAAGCTTGGGAGTGTAGGTATTTAGGCCTGATCCTCCATCTATAAGGACATGTTTGATGTGATGTTTATGGATTAGGACTTTGATGTGGAGAGCAGCGTTATGTGGATGGGTGGTGGATGCATCGTCATGTTCAAAGAATGATAAGAAATGAGGTGCAGTTAAATGTCCCACCATAGCTTGAAAGGTGCAAACTTCCAAATTGTTTGGTACCGTGGTGGCAACTAAAGCTTGTTCCAAGATTTCCTTGTGTGCCAGTGAAATCTTGAGAAGTTCCAATATGGATACTTGAGCGGGTATCTTTTGTAACTGATCAATGATGTTATATTGAGTTACAGGAAAAACATTCATTTTGGACGTGGAAGGGGTAGCTCCTTTCATTGTTACCTTGGCTTGTCCTCTTGTAATCGCAGTGATAGGTGTATTATCTTAATGATTTGTGATTTTTATGACTT
This sequence comes from Sequoia sempervirens, assembly GCA_007258455.2. Classification (NCBI taxonomy): domain Eukaryota; kingdom Viridiplantae; phylum Streptophyta; class Pinopsida; order Cupressales; family Cupressaceae; genus Sequoia; species Sequoia sempervirens. The sequence continues at coordinate 8,313 of VDFB02076092.1, forward strand.
CAATTCAATTGTCATTCATGTCAATGTTAGTGCTCATATTTATAGGTACAAGGTCATTGATTTGATGTGAGATGGTGTCATCATTGTGCTGGGTTTCAGTAGTGGCATCCTTCCCTTGGTTGCTGATTTCACTATCTTGGATGGAATTCTCAACCATCTCAATACAATGAATGGTAGAATCATAAACATAGTTTATATTCTTTCCTTTGGTATTCAATGTAGAGGACTCTCCCTTTTCATAATTGGGTAAAGGGTTCTTGAACACTCCTTGATCACTGTTTGTCTGGGGTCCTTCAATGTGTACCTTTTTGTTATCAATGAGATTTTAGATTGCATGTTTTAATTGCCAACAATATTTCATCATATGACCCTTATTTTGATGATAATCATAGTAATGGGCATAGTTCCACCAAAAGGGTTTGACTTGTGGATCTGAGTTTCGTGCTTCTAGCACTGTGATAAGCTTAGCCTTGGTAAGTTCCTTTAAGGAGGAATCTAAGGATTGTCCCAATGGTGTGAATTTTTGTCGATTGGAAGGTTTTAGAAACGGTGTTGCTTTAATCCCTAAATTAGTCTAATTGTTGTTTCGGCTAACATTTGGAGTGTTGGGAGGATTGTTGGTCTGATTAGTCTTGGTGGCAGCTGCTATTAGGTTGAATACTGGTTTTTTATTTTTATTTTCAGCTATGACCTCATTGGTACCCACATTCTTGTTTTGTTGCCAAAATTTAGGTTTTTCCCCACTGTTGTAGTTGTTAGATGAAGTGGATGAGTTTTTTTCATTGTATACCTTAATGACCCCTCTTTTGACTAAGGCTTCTTCAATTTTAATTTCATTTTCAATCATTTTTTCGAAGGTAGGGAGACATTATAATTCCAATCTATAGCTCATCTCATCATTTAGGTTGTCAATGAAAATATCTATCTTTCCCTTTTCGGGCATGGGACGAGAATACCTTGCGAACAATCTCCATTTTTTCAAGAAAATGAGGAAGGACTCACCCTTTTTTTGTTTCAAGTTGCAAAGGTCTTTCATGGTGATATCATGTTGGATGTTGTAAGAGTATTGAGTGAGAAATATATTGACCAATTCTTCAAATGTGTTGATGGGAGGTGTAATATTTGAAAACCATTGAAGGAATGTCCCTCCTAGACTTCGTGGAAATAGTCTCATCAAATAAGTTTCCTCATGTGCAAATTCTAGACTCATAGTTCGGAATTCCCTTCGTGATCTAATGGATCAGTTGTACCATTGTATTTATCATAATTTGGAAATTCACTACGTTTAGGGAAAGGAATCATGCAGATGGATTGATTAAAGGGATAAGGACAAATGTCCTCGATCAAGTATCATTTCGAAGTTTCCCTTTCCATATCTAGAACTTGTTGTTGAAGGTTCTTCGCTTGGTGAGTTAAAGTAGCCATTTTTTCTTTTTCCTTTTTAGGCTTTTGGAGAGGTGCTTTCAAGATGTTGATATCAAAATCAGGGGGAAGTTTGACTCCTTGATTGGCTAACATCAATAGGTATTTTTCCCCATCTCTTTCAAAAATCTTTTCCAAAAACTTATGGAAGTTGGGGTCTTGTTCCACTTGTCAGATATCCTCATCGTTTATTTCTTCCCCTTGAGTGTTGTTGAGTCTAGGAATAGGGATTTCTTCTGCATCGGCCATGTTGCTAGGGATCTCACTATTTTGAGGTTCAATGTTGGGAGTTTTGATATCAAAAGCTTCACTACTCCGATTTCCTATGTTTTTTGTTTCAAAGTTGGGTGTTCCAAGTTCCTTGTCCTTGAGTCTCCTCTTTTGTGATCTTGTTTGGATGGGCATACAAGTGTTATGATTTAGACTAAGCTTTGATCTAAGTTTGAAATAGTGCCAAGGATTACAACTAAGTCAAATAGAATGGCAGATTCTATTGATTAGACTAAGTTTGATTTGATTGCATGACATAGTTTTGTGATTAAAGGATGACAAATCCTGAAGATGAAACTAGGTTGTACAAACAAAGATGTGATGGATATTGATGATTTAGGCACCCTGAAATGTTTAGATCTAGGTTTAGTTTGAAAAGTTCCACTTATATAGTTCCTTTTCGACAATGTTTAGACTTCTAAGGTATCTAAGGAAGGATCTTGGACTCGAAGTTTTGATTCAAGATGTGTAATTAAGGTACTCAAAATGTTGGAAAAGTCTTGGATTTTGAAAATAGTACATCATGTATAACTTTAGATTGTTTTTCCAAGCTCTCTTGTAAAAATTGAAGGTTAACCTTTCCCTAAAGTTGTAGAGCATAGACAAATGTTTTTGATGTTGTTTTCGACTAAGAGGTTTGATCTTTGGTTTTCTAATCTTGAATTTTTGTGAAATCATCATGTAAACCACATATTATAACTCTGTTTTGTCTAAGGAAAGATTGAACAGTACTACTGAAAGGACTGATTTTCTGAAGATGGATGAACCTAAGTTATCGACTTATCTACCTCAATGAATGTAGTTCTGAATCAAGGTTTTCACTTTCAAAATGTAATTTTTTTTATGGTGTTTTGTTTGAGTTCGTTTTGAAGACACATCAAGTAGAATATACACTCCTAAGGTTGTGTAAGACTATATTCTTTTAGTTTCCATGTGGGTTTTACCCAAACTGCACTATCTTTAGTGGATGAATTCAAAAGCTTGGCTGCACGGGCTCCCCCTTACAGTGCACTCTCTTCTCAGGCCAACCAAGCTTCTAGTCCCCACGAAACTCCCATGGTGAATAGATCACATCTACTAAAAACTACGAGAATGTGGATGCCTTGGCAACGACCGTTGTTGTACCAAAGAATAGATAAAGGATTTTGGAAAATCTACAACAAGGGTTTTAATGCGGGCATTCCATTCATGGAGGATAATCCATATGACGAGAGTCCCTTTCGATCCATCTCATCGGAATTATCCTCGTGATACTTGAACTTTCCTCAAGTATCCACATTTATATCCTGATTGGAAGTCACTTGGCTTTAACGTGTTACCAGTTGGGTTGTTCCCTTGGGTGATTACTTTTTCCCACAAGGAAGGCCCTCTAGGATAAACAAAAGCAAGCAAGTATACCCATAGTTCAATCGATCTTTATTTCGCATGAATAAAGAGAGAACTCATGCCATATACTCCACTTACACTCGCACATAAACAAGAATGGGTCTAGCTTTTTGGATCACCCAGTTAAGGGGAGAGCATATGCCTACCATTCATCACATACAAAAGACATGGTGTTCATTAACTCATTAATTAAGATATGTTCCTAACTTAACCAAAAGGAAACATGATGTTCATTAACCTTTTAATTAAGCTACATTCCTATCTTAACCAAAAGGAAACAAGTGAATAACGTCCAACCCCTGGAATGTGTTAGTAGTTTATGTTTTGAGTCTTTGACAGTGAATTCTGGGAAAACCTACAAATGCAAAACATAGAATGTGAGTTTCTGATTTGGTGAAAAACTACAAGAGGCGCCAAAAAAGAGACAAGAGGCCCCAAAACAGAGACAAGAAGAGCCTAAATAGAGATAGAAAGTTCAAAAAAAGAGTTAGACAAGCGAAAACTCCCTAAAATAGTTTGCAAGAGGTGCCAAAATAGGTGCAAGAGGTGCCAAGACTCTAGAAACAGTGCAAAAGGGTCCCATAATAGGTGAAAAGAGTCTCAGAACAACTTGCAAGAGGTGCCAAAACAGGTGCAAGAGGTGCCCAAACTCTAAAAGGGACCCAAAATGGTCCCAGAACAGGTGAAAACAGTCTCAGAACAACTTGCAAGAGGTGCCAAAACTCTAACAAGAGGTGCCAAAATAGGTGCAAGAGGCATCAAAACTCTAAAATTGGCCCAGAATGGTCCCGGAACAGGTGAAAACAGTCTTGGGACAACTTGCAAGAGGCACCAAAACTCTCAGAACAAGCCATAATGGTCTCAAAACAGCTGAAAATGGTCTCTGCACTGCTTGCAAGAGGCACCAAAACAGATACAAGAGGCGCCAAAACTCTAAAAATAGCCCAGAAATGCCTGAAAATAGCTCAGAATTGCCTCGAAACCGGTACAAAGCATTCCCAAGTCATAAACCTTGAACCTACAATCATGAAATCATCAAAAAAGTTAGCAATAAGTGAGGCAAAGGCCCCATGGTGGGTGCCATTTTGTGCGTGTGTCGAATGTGGAGAGATCTAACGTCAACACAAACCTTAATGAGACGGTTTACATTCAAAGTTTGAAGCAAGTAAAACTACTCTATTCGTAATACAATCAAATCTTTCAAATACGTATCATTGTCCTCTATTTCTAGGGATTTATTAAACGTTTGGCCCTCATATTTCTATGGGCACAAAGGTTGTTAAAATTACTACCTAGAAAACAAGATTTGATGCTTAATATGCAAGCTAAGATGATTGATATGTGCAAATGTGTGCTGGAATGATTAGTGGTATGCTTCTAAATGAAACAAAACGATGGAAAGGATAATGGATTCAAAGATAAACAAAGGATGATGTTGATGATGAATGAACAAGTGGAGATGAGTGAGATGATATGAAACTATAGTGAACTATCCATGATTATGCATATGCTCAAATACAAACATAAAACAAACTAACCTAAAATGTAACTATGATGCAATGGGGATGATAAAATGTAACTATGAAGCAAATAAGTAATCTAAAATGAGAATGAAAAGTAACACATGATATGAAAACTAGTTATAAGACTCCATGAAAGCTCCAAGCTCCTTTAAGAGAAACCTGCATAGTAACTTTACTTCAATTATGGATGGAAAATGGCATTATAACACTATTCCAATTTGTGTCTCAAAATAGCATTATAACATTACTCAAAATGTGGATGATAAATGCTAAGGAAAGAGGGTGTATTTATAAGGTTTCTCAAGCATTTTGTGAGGTGGCACCCATCAACGATCTAGATTCAAAGGAGAAGTAATAGATGGTGGAGATGAAAGGAATCAAGATGTTGTCCCCTTGACCAAGGAAAACATGCAATGTGTGTGGAGAGAATCCCTTGACCAATTGGAAACATGCCAAATGTATGGGATTCCCAAGTGTGTGAAACAAAAACCCATGTGCTCCAAATTTGTTGGAAGTGTGGGGGGATAAAGCCATGTGCTTTTTATCATTGGTGGAAGTGTGTGAGGATAATTCTAATTAATAATTAGGCTTATTTATTTTCATGTGACCTTTATGAGGTGACACACAAAAATTTGTAGAAATGTGCTCTAATTCTTAATCAGGATTAAGGAAGGCTAATTAAATAAAACACGTTTAGGGTATTTTGTTTATTTAATTATTTAGAAGAATGTGAATTAGAAGAATTAAAAGGAAAGTGAAAAATATAAATAGAGTAAGACCTTATCTATATGTAGTTGAAGCATTAATCAAATAAGGTGTATTTAATTAACTGAATGTGATGACCATTTTTAGGTGTATACATGGACTAATTCACCCAAAATGATGAATGAGTCCGAATAGGATAAATTTTTAGGATCGAAAATTTTTTAGAAGTCATTTCTAGTCTCCAACAAGCTCTCAGGTGCACACACATTTAGTTTCATTCATTTCTGTTATAGTTTACTTTCATTTCTAGGTCGTTTTGCATTTCACAGTGTGTTTTCAAACAACTAGCATTTCAATATTTTTGTATTAATAATCATCTTTCCTTTTTAGTTTTCTGCATTTAGACATCATATCTATCCATATTCCATCCATACTTGTATATATTTTGAATGTTTACATTGCATTTTTGCCCCATCTTTCCCCTTTTAGGTGAAAAACCCTAAAAGGGCTAGAAAGACCCTTGGGTACCAAAATATTCGTCTACATAATCTAACACATGAAAGATCATAGTGAAATTATCAATTTCATACTCTACAACTCTTCACTTCACATCATTCACATCACTCACATCTATCTTAACATCCCTCAACAACTCAACTCATATGTATACCTTCTTCAACCTTGAAACCCTTCTCTAAGGTCAACTATGCACTTCAAGCATCGAAATTCAAACTAGGTTGGTGCCAAAACACTTTTGTGGTAGATAGAAGTGAAAGCAGACAAAAGTACATCTTATCTAGTACCCAAATCAACAACACCATGCTACAACACAATTCTACAAATAATAGATATCCACTGCTTGAGTAGTGTAAACACTAGGTCATTTGTTACTCATGCAAACACCATTAAAATTTTAATTACACACTTCCTTAAGTCTAAGGATGACTTGCGAACCACACATCATGGTTGAAAATTATCTAGAATATTCCTCAATCACTTTGAAATCCAATAGACTCCTTCACAAGAACTTCCACATGAAGAACATACACACCCAATACACTTAGACAACTCTGCCATACACTATTACTTGAGAAACTAACTTTCAAAGCACCAAACATTGAACCATATTAAATGAAAAAAGATACCAAAACTATCAACACACCCTTAGATCTACAAGACTTGAAACCATTCTGTGGAGAAACATGAAGCAAACATTTCTCCTGGGTCTCTATAATACATAGTTTGAACACACTAGTGAACACAACTTCTTTTGCACAACTATCCAACAAAAAAAATCTTGAATACAAAACCTTTGAAAATCTCTCACCAATATATCTAAATTGCAGAAATAGTTCTCCAAATTAGAAGAAATGTGGAGCAACACAAGAACACACCTCTACAACCCAGAACACCACTACAACACATAATTCCATCTTTTTTATCAAATTTTCTCAAAAGAACATAGAAACCAAGCACCATAGACACATCCACGTCATATTTAACACTTCCTCATCACTACCAAGCCAACTCCAACATAGTAACTCAACCACATATCCATTGACAAAATTTTATCAAAGCAACACTAGAGGTTGACACTAGTAGCTTTAATAATGACAACATAATGCAACTAATCAAAGCATAGATAACATCAACTTCTCACACTCTTGCAACAATCTCACCCAAAAATAGACATCAATGACAACACCAATCTGCTCATACTTGCAACAGTATGTACAAAGATTTAAAATTATTAAAAATCCTACCCAACTCTATTCCCTAGGGTTTTAAACCTAAGCAAGATCCTACCCAAGTATAAAATGATAATCTCGTCTCTATTTCCTTAACACTTACTAACCCATTGGGTGGTGTTGATGCATATTCCCCTCCCCTTGGTCCTAAAATAGTGGTCATCAATAAAATTTGGTAGCTAATATCCTAGTTCATCCAACGGTTTCATAATTCAAAGAAACTAAATCCCTACCCTTTAATCCCATTCTTACCTCTATTCAAAATAAAACCTAGTTTTTTGACAAGGGTAAGGAAATTATTGAGGATTTTCCCTTTGGTAGCTTCCTTCCTAACTACCCTATTCACCCTCTTGAGGATACTATCTCCCTTGTTATTCTTCATATGGATGATCCAAGTGAGCCTATGTAAAATGGGATATATGATCCCCTTGGAATTTTTAGTAAAGTGTATAACTCTAACTACCTCAATTATGCCAGCTCAAAAGGCCATATTGA
>VDFB02076093.1:0-30844 GCA_007258455.2 Sequoia sempervirens
CATAGGGAGGACCTCTTCTTTGTTGGTTGCTTTGGATAGCATTCAGTGTTTGGTTTTGACCTTGTGCTTGGGTACTTGGTGTACTGGATGTGTTTGATGAAGAAGGGCCTTTAAGTTGAATGATTGGTCCTTTGGTTATTAGTTTGGCATCAACAACTCCATCGTTTGTGACATTTTTGTTTTGGGACTAGTATTTTCCTTTGTCATTGTTGGGTTTTTGATTGTCTTTGTTTATCTTGACCAGTCCTCTAGTGATAAGGCCTTTCTCAATAAGGACACCCTTCTCAAGAATCTCTTAAAAGGTTGTGCAAAATTGGATTTGAATTCGACTCATCAATTCTCCGTTAAGGTTTTCTACAAACATGGTGACAAGTTGTTTTTCAGGAATGTGACAAGGGAATTTGCTAACCAAACCTTGTCATCTCTAGTAGAACAAGGTGAGTGATTCCCCTTCTTCTTGTTTGGTTGTTCTCAACGTTGCAAGGGTGACATCGTTTTTAATGTTAAAGGAAAAATGATTGATGAACTTGTCAGCCAATTCACCCCATGTTTTGATTCCTTGTGGAAGATGTGAGAACCAACCTAAGGATGCCCTTGTGAGACTTCGTGGGAATAACCTCATCAAGTAGGTGGGTTCATATGAAACTTCCATGCATGCTATATTGAATTCATGGATGTGTTCTACTGGATCCCCTGTGCCATTATATTTAGGCAATGGTGGTGTTGTGAAATGTGGGAGAAAGGGTGGCATGTATAAGTTTCGATCAAATGGAAAAGGGCGCAACTCCTCCACAAGATATGTCTTCTTGTTGGTTCCCAATTGCATGTTGGCCATTCGTTGTTAAAGGGTTTGCATGTGTTGGATCAAATAGTCTGCAAGGGATGATGTCACATTGTTTTGATGTGAAGAAATAATGTTGCCATTGAGGTCATGTGTTGGGTTTGGATTTTGATTGATATTTTGTGATATGAGACCTTGATTGTTATGTGGATGTGAGTTGTTCTAATTTGAAATGAAATTGGTGTTTGGACTTGTTCCAAAGGTGAAGTTTGTATTTGGTATGGTACTTTGGAATTATGGTATGGACCTTTGACTCATGTTTTGGTTTTGGAAATTGAATCCTTGGTTTGCAAGTGAGGGTATATGACCTTTATTTACATTTTGATATGAAGGCATAGGCCCTTGATTGATGTTTTGATGTGAGGGAATGTTCCCTTGGTTGAAATTTTGAAGTGATGGTGTTGGCCCTTGATTAGAGTTTTGGAATGATGGAAGGGGTCCTTGGTTTGTATTTTGAAGTAGTGGAATAGACCCTTGGTTGGTAGTAGAACCTTGGTTGTGGTTTTGACTTGGTGTCTTTTGTGAGATAATGCACACCTTCCTAGGGTTATTTGGTGGAGGTTGATTTAATGAAGGTGCACTTTGGAATTGGAATGATGGCCCTTGGTTTGTGTTTTGGGATGTGGGTATGGAACTTTGGTTTGTGTTTTGGTTCAAGGGTGTATGACCTTGGTTTATATTTTGAATCAAAGGTGTAGGACCTTGTGATGTGGACCCTTGGTTTGTGTTTTGAAAGAGAGGATTCATGAAGGTCTTACTCATGGTGTATGAGGAACTACCAAATGTGAAAGTTTTACCTTGTGTAGTAGCATGAGTTGTGATGTTTGGAATGTGTGTTGTGGTGGTAGTGGTCATGTGCATAGTTGTCCCAAGGGGTATGTTTACTATTTGTTGTGATGAAGGCATGCCAAATGGATTTTTAGTTTCTTGTTCCACAATGGTTGATATGTCATAACCTTGAGGTAACTTGGCACCCTTTTTGTCTAATGCATAGAAAAATTTATTTGGATTAGCATTAACAAGTTGGTAAACTATGCTTAAAAGTCTTGGATCTTGATAAGCCCTTTCAATCTCTTGAGGGGTCAATTGTTTGTTGACTACTTCAAAGTTTAGTTATTCCCAAGGGTCACTTTGTTCTCTTTGTAATGTGTTGTTTTGGGTTGTAGATTGATTTGAATCTGTGACATTATTAGGAAAGGGGTCACTTAAGAAATCCATGTCCTTTCATTTGGTTTGTGACCTCATTTCAACCATGTGAGACTTTTGCAAGTTGGGGATAATGCAAAATGGAAATGAGACTATGCTATGTTTTTTTGGATTTTTTTGGATTTTTGGATATGAAAATGCAAGGATGATAATGTAAGGATAGTAAGACCTAAAAATCAGGGATAATGGATGCTAAAGGACACTAAAAGATTGATTGATGGTCAAAGTGAGTGATAAGGTGGCTAAATGATACTATACTAACGTAAAGTGATCTTTTTTTTGTTTTTGGTATTTTTGGAATAAGGATGCAAAGTGAAATCTAAGGAAGGTGAGTCTAAATGAGGGTGATCTAATGCAAAGGAACCCTAAAATTTTAAACAAAGGGTGGCACTCAAGCTAATGTAAATCCAAGGCAACAAATTCCAAATGCCATTGACCATAAGAGGACAACCAAGACCAAGAGGCAAGACCAAGACTCAACTTGACAAAGTGACAATGACAAGACAAATGACAAGGACAATGGTCAATGACAAGTAGAATAAGTAACCAAGTTTTCAAAATCTCAAAGGTCTCCCTATGTTCAAAATCTGAAGGTTTAGATGCAACCTAAAAGTCAAGGTTTAATTTGTGCAATGCAAGGGATGAAGGAATGCAACCTCTAATGCAATGTTTTCCTAATGGGTATGCTAAAATGAGCTGGGAAAACTTGTAGGTCTCTAGTTTATCTGACATAGGTCACTGTAAACTAGTTTTGATTAGGTTTTGGATACAAATTTTAGGAAATTTTATTTAGCAGGCAATTGCGAATTAGTTTTTATTAGATGTGTTTCACAGTTGCATCTCAAGTTGACAAATGCGGCTCTATTTCTAGAAAATGTGTTTTAGACTGACAATTGCGGTCTTTAAGTTGACAGTTGTAGTTCATAATGACAATTGCAGGTCTGTATCCAACAATTACGGTTCCAAAATGGTGTTTTTGACAATTTTAATATTTTTCAGTGGTTTTAATTAGAGTTTTTGGCTGTTTCTGATGAGATATGACTAGAAAACACAACAGATAGTATCAAGCAATTTGTTTAGGACTGGTTTGATGTGAAATGTTTGTTTTTTTTCAAAGAAGACAAGCACAAACCTAAAGTTGGCATGGACAATATTTGTTAAATTCCCACTTGGATTTGTCCATCCATGCTTATTCAAAGCAAATAGCCTAGGAACTTGGTAGCACTGACTCCCCTCCATGACACTCACTTCTATGAGCATACCAAAATCTAAACTTCTGGGTCATGACCGACTGGAGTTTGCTATCTCTACAGTGAACCATGAGAATGTGGGACGACTTCAAAGGTCCAACCTCCTGCACCGACAAATAGAGGGATTTTTGCCACTACAAACAAAGGTGTTTAGTAAGGGCATCCGGTTCAGAGGATACGATGATAAACTCCCTCAAGAGGTCTCCTAGCCATTAGAACAAGGGTTTTTTGTATCATAAAGATACTGGAGGGGAACTATCATGTACCATCCTATTGACTGTGAACTTTCCTCGCAACCACAAATTTATATAGCAGTTTGGAAGGACTTGGATTTAGCCTGTTACCGCTTGGGTCGTTTCCTTAGGGTGAGTACTTTTTCCCACTAAGGCAGACCCTCTAATGGGTAAACACAAAATCAGATGAGTCTGGCTTTCTGATCACTGAGTTTGCACAAGGTGAGAGCATTACACCTACCACCCTCAAACACTAAGACATGGTGTTCTTTATCCTCTAATTAGATCTATGTGAGAAAGACAATAATTCATTTTAAGCACCAAAATGAAATGTTTTCTAATCTAAAACAAGCAAAGTGGTTTCAAAATGTAACTCTTGGACATTCGAACCTGCAAAACCACTTGTTAGTAGTCTCAAAGAAAGGTCTTGGGCCAACGAACAAGCTGCACAAACTCCAAGTTACCACCAAAAGGGGGTTAGCATGAAACCAAAACTAGAACATACCAACTAAACCAAAATGAAAGGAAAGATTTCAACTAAACTAAAACCCAAATAAACTAAAAACTTGAGAACTCAATTTTTTTTTTGCTCCACAAGGAAACAATTTTGGGAGTCCCCACCTAAGGCCACACGTTGTAGATAGAATATTAGAACCCAAAAACCCTATTCTACTCACAAAAATCAAAAGAAAGAGGAAAAAGATATTGAAACTAAAATTTTTTACCTAGTAGACAATTGCGTCACTCCCTTTAGTAGTTGTGTCGTTGCGTTGCGTCACATGATGGTAGATGCATCATGTTTTTGAATTTAAATTCTCCCACCCACTGGTACCTCCTGCAGATGTGTCGTTCCAAGATGAGTGCATCACTATGTTTGGTAGATGCGTTGCTGTGCTTGACAAATGCGTCATTTCGTACTCAAAATCTACAAAAAACAAGTTAAATTTGTATGAAAAATTTGCAAAAAGTATGTTCATGTCGAGTTCACCAATGTGAGATGGGGTTTCTTAATTTCCAGCCTAGAATAGTGATAGCTGACACCTTTAGAATAATAAGACCTCATCAACAAGAGAATACAAAATAATAGAGAAAATTAGAAATGCAAAGCATGAAATAAATTACTTCCCATTATGGTTGATTCAATTTTCTTGCTCTCCTTCTTCTTATGCAACTTTTCCCTCATATTTGTTGGAATACTTGTGCAGAACCTACAAATAGTAAGCAAGAAAGTTGGAGAAGATTAGCTGTTAAGGTCAAAATGGAGGAGGAAGGTTGCTTTTATAGACAACCTTTTGAATGAACAGCTGAGATTAATCCTCTAGAAGGATTACAAGATCAATGGTGGAGGATGCATGAAAGGGAGGTTACAAAATGGATGGTTGAGATTAATCCTCTAGAAGGATTACAAGATCAATGGTCTAGGATTGATGCACCAAGAATATGTTATTCTTGGAGGAATCATGACAGGTATGACACTTGACGACTATGAAAACAATGAAGGCTATGACAGGGGTTAATGACAGGGCATTTTTGACCAGGTGGTGCATAAATAATTTATTTTAAATTATTTATTCAAAAATGGAGGAAAATGGAGGAAGGGGACAAGTGGCAAATAAATAATTTATTCAAATTATTTATTTGAAAAAAATGAAAAGAGGAGCTTTTAATTAAATTTATCAATTTAATTAAATGGGGAGATGAAAATTAGACATTAAATAATTAATTTAGATTAATTATTTAATAGGGGAAGATGACAAGAGATAGTTAAATAATTTTGATAATTATTTAACTATAGAAGAATTAAAAGACCATGAAGAGATAAATAATTAATGGTAATTATTTAACTATAGATGAAAGGTGATAAATGAATAATTAAATAAATAATATAATTTATTTAACTATTGAAGAAGAGGGGGAATTAGTAACACGATTAATTTATTTAATCGACCAGGATAGAAGTGTGAAGGTGAATTAATTAAATAATTAAAAACTATTTAATTAATAGAAGAATATGATCAAACATAATTGAATATTTATAAATATTCAATTATTAAAGGATGATGACCAAGAAAAATGGCGCTCGTAGACTTAGGACATCTTTTAGTGTCTACACAACGGTCAAGGATGAAAGGAAGAAGAGGAATGGATCATGGATTCTCATCAATAGGTGAGAATGCAAGATGAGATTTAATCAAGGGTTCCCATTTGTTCCAAACAAACACACTTTTGACCTGCACACAGGTCACAAGGTAACTTGCTCAAGAAGTCACAAGTTTAGATGCTCAAGAAGCCAAGTGATAATATCCCTTTTTCAAATGACTGGAAGAGAGAGAATATTCTTTGGAATATTCTCATGGTTGAGGATAAAGGATATTTAGTTAATTAAAATAAATAAAGTTGTGCAAAGGGGGAATATTCCCTTGCAAGTGGGAGGAATTGGATTAATTAGATATTTGTTAATTAAGCAAGGTTTAATCATACAATTACGAGAATTAGAGGAATAAAGTGATTTTCATTAAATTAAATGATTTAATGAATGGAGGAAAGGTGAAATGACATTGGATTAAATAACTTAGGGTTATTTAAACAAGAGGACTTAGGGAATTAAATTAAATATATTGATTTATTTAATTTAATTAGGTGAAATGTTAGTGTGAAAGCGGGCGAATTAACTCGATTTGATGAATTAGGTTAATAGATGAAAATGATGCAATTGATTAAATAGCTAGGCTAATTAATTAATTAAGTGAAAAGAGGATGGGTTTAACAGGAAATAATGTTAGTTAGCCAATGTGATCCATCGAGACATTTTTAAGTGTCTACATTTTGCCCCTCTTTGAAGCAATGTACTCGTTACATTAGTTCAAAGACTGATGCTGATTTCGATGTTGATTTTGATGTTAATGATGATGCAAAAATGAATATCGATGATCTCTTTGAGATGTTGATAGCCAAGCTAAAGTTGTTTGATCTAATTGATTGATTTATAACATTGTTGAGGATTGACAACAATGCAAGAATTATGTTGAATAACATGAGGATTGGTAGGGAAAGATATATCCCAATGATTGATTTGATAATTTGATCAAGATCTTCTAGCAAGGCTAGGAACAAAGTTCGTTAGATGATTTGATATCGATATGATTGAAAGATGGTTGGTTTCCCCCTCAAGAGATCGATCGAGGAATAAAGTGGTATGATCGGGCTCACGATAGGTGAAAATCAAACTTATGCTTGAGATGCTGGAGATTTTAGGTTGCTTTTGAATCAAAGAGCTACAACTTTTCAATTTGTTGAGCTGAAGATGAAATAGATGCCCCACTGTGCCCCATCAGAAGAGGGATTGTTGGTAAAGAGGATGAAAAATAGTTCTTGGAAAGCTCAGATGTTGATATAGATAGATTTAATGATGTATAGACAGTCATTGGCTATGGGTAGCCTCATGTCTATTTTGATGTATCACATAGATTCAATACTTGGATAAAATAGTTAGTAAAGATATAAGAAGTAGAAGAAGAGGATGGATGGATTGACCATTGATTTCGAGATTGATTCAGAAGTCCAACAAGCCCTTGATCCATTGAGACTTTATTAGAGATGGTGATGAGAGATGCATGATGATGATGATTTGCTCATATCTTGGGATTGGGATTTTCCATTGTTCCTTATTGTTTGATATAACATATAGACACAATGCATCAAGGTATTAATAACCAGGATGACTTTGTATCTAGTGTAATGGAGTTTGACTCAAAAAATAGATAGGATAGTTCTTGTTCAGACCTTAACATACGAAAACCTCGTTGGAATGTAAGTTAGAAGCTTAGAATATATTGGACCAAAGCATACACAATAGTCAACAACGTACTCCAAGCAACCTTCCCACACACAACTAAGAAAGTATGCGCCAAGATTATTTTACAAGAATACTCACAAGCACAACAAATGAAAGATAATTATTGATGCCCCATTGGTTTCTCTCTAAATCGTTTTGATAGACATCATCGAGACGTCCTCAAAATGGGTCATTAAGATAAATCATAAGAGAAGATCAAAGATAGACAGTCAGTGTTATCTATATCTCTTTCCTGTTTAATTTAGCTGAGGTGATGTCTAAAACTGATATCCATCGCAGGAAGGATACATCCTAAGACATGTTGATCAGATGGTTTGATGTTAGGATGATGATGCTAATGATGAGTTGTTGATACAAACTTCACTGACATATTTACCTATGATCTAGACTTTAGATTTTGACAATTAGGTGCACACTTTATGACTTGCTATACTTGCTTTCTATTTGTTTTGCCAAAGGTT
The DNA here is from genome assembly GCA_007258455.2 of Sequoia sempervirens. Classification (NCBI taxonomy): domain Eukaryota; kingdom Viridiplantae; phylum Streptophyta; class Pinopsida; order Cupressales; family Cupressaceae; genus Sequoia; species Sequoia sempervirens. The sequence goes on from VDFB02076093.1 coordinate 7,848, forward strand.
GAAGGTGATGATCCATTTATTATGGGTGAAAGTTTATTACGGGTGAAAGTGAGATGGAATGGATGGGTTTTGGATTTTTCTAGAATATTTCAATGTTTTTGGTATTTCTGTAAATGTTTTTGAGGCTGTTTTTGGTCTTTTTCGAAAGTTTATGTGAATGTTTTGGGTTTTGGGTTATTTGATGTTGTTTAGGGTTTTCTCAAGATATTTGAGGTTGTTTAGGTCTTTTGAATGTTTTCCAATGTTTTTGTGTTTTCAAATTTCAATTGTTTGTGTTTTCAAATGTTATCTGGATGTTTAGGGATTTTCTAAGTTATCTAAATGTTTAGGGATTTTCTAAGTTATCTGAATGTTTAGGGATTTTCTGTTATTTGAATGTTTAGGGATATTCTGAGTTTCGAACAAGAACCTAACCTAAAGACCTATCCTAGGGGCCTCGAGGAATGATCAAAGATAATCCTTGACTATGTTATACACACATAGACCATGTATTTTGACCAACTCAGCTTATAATTAACAATGAGATATGAACAGTTGATGGAATGTTAGTTTATTATGACAGACTCCTAAAGGACTGACCTAGGGTGTCTTGGGGGCACATCAATGATGGACTTTCCTACATTCAAGCTCAGAGACAACATAGTTTGACAAAGGTACTATTTTTGGATTTTCAATGTTTGACCTTTTTAGGGATTTTGATGTGTTTTGGATTTTTCGCATGATGTTGACGAGTGCATGGATATGGCGATTTCAGTGATTTGTTTTGGGATTTTATTGAAAACCAAGCTAGGATTGATTGATCGGATTGATGGATTGATGGATTGATGATGATAACATTGTTGAGGATACACAACAATGAAAGGATAATGTTAAGCAACACGAGGATTGGGAAGGATATCCCAAGATGATGATGGATTGATTGGATAAGATTGATCAAGATTTTGAAGCTCGGTTTGGAACAAATATTGTTGGAATGAGTTGATGTGATGTTGAAGTGCAAGGTAGATTCAACTAATATGGATTGTTTGGATTGATGTTTGATAAAAGATAAAGCTTGATAAGGAACATATTCTCATCAAAATGCACCATGGGCTAGTGTTCGGATTTTTGCTTCAAATGATTTGACCAATTTTATTTTTTGTTAGCAAATGTTTAGATCACAACATGAGTTATAGGATATATCTCAAGATTTATTCCCGAAGCAAGATGTAAGTATCTACCCCCAACATCTAGCAATGTATGGAATTCCATGAGTGGATGTATGGATAAATGAATGGATTGATGGATAGGTATGCAAAGGATGCCAAGGATTATCTTGGGATAGGATAACATGTTTGGATAGAGTATGCCTCTTTGGACAATGCCTTATGGCTCAAATAATGCTGGTTAGGATAGGACCAATGATAGTGACCCATGTCAAGAAGTTTACCATAAGCAAGTGTGAAGTACATATCGAACCTTTGCCAAGATCAAGATAAGTCAGATGGGATGAAAAATGGATTGGATAATGAAGGGTTCCTAGATTTATTATGGATAAGATGGATGGAATGTGGGATTTATTATGGATGGGATGAGATTCCTCCACCTAAAATAGTGCATATAGATGCTTGATTCTACTCATGACATATGTTTTCCAGGTTTTCATCATGATACTTGTCCAAAGTGCCACCAACGTGGTTTTCACTAGAGGAAATTTTTTCTCTTGGCTATTTTCTTGACTTTTTTGATTTTTTGAAAGTTTATGCTCATGTCGAACCACCTGGTGGTGCTGATGTAGATGTTGCTAGTGCTGATATAGATGTTGTTGTCATGATGTGCCAACAATATCCTACTTGGAGGAGTTATTTTTCTAAGATACACGCACTTGAATGTAACCCCTGGATCTTTTCATCTTCTTTATCGATACCGGAGTTAACCTTACTTAGATACACACATCACAATAGAGTTCCCTTAGAGTCCTTATGATAAAGAGTTGCTGCCAACACACGGTCAATACAAGAGTTGGATATCATGGATGGTTAAGTGGATGGTGGAATGCGTTGAGGGATATGAGATGTAGATGGATTGGTCGACAACTTGAAATCATTGATTCTCCAAACTTGGGATGATGAGCAATGATGGGTGGATATGGAGATTTGATTGGAACCAACTTCTTCATATACTTTGTAGGTCACTCTTGAAGCTTTCTTTTGTATTGACAAACACTTTTGATGGATGAACTTCCCTTTTTGATTTTTACCCATAGTTTCTTTGACTAATGAAGTGTGATAGGGATGATTTTCTTTATTTTTCTTTGGTATCCATTCAATTTTTTCTTGTCCATTTTTCTTTGTCAATTATTTTGCTTCAATAATTTCCTCTTTTCTTTGATATAGATCTCTTTCTTGTGGTTGGTCCCAATTAATGGGTGGAAAGATGTGTGAACGATGATTTATGATATGAATGGTTAGAGTGTTGGTAGCCATTTCATCATAAGGACTCTTCATGCTCCCCATGTTGGTGTTTGCAATAGATAAAGTTGCCCCCAATATTATGGGATTATTACTGACATGCTTTGATTCTACTATTGTCAAACCATTTCCTTGTTCAAGATTGTTTAGCTTTTCTAATTTTTGATACTCACTTTCTTCAATCTGTATGGAGGATATGTTTGATTTTGATGATTCTTCAAAAGGTGTTGATGCTATACAATCCATATAGGAGTCTTATTCATGATCCATTTCTACTTGCTCTTTAAAGGATGTTTTTGTTTTACCATCTATGTAGAGGTCTTCTTTATGATCAATTTTTGATATATCTATGGATTTTTCTATGCCTTAATCATGTGTAAAAATATTAAGAGTAGGAGACTCTTGTTCCTTGGTAATGATATCAAGAGTATGAGACTCTTGTTTTGGATGAAGATCGTCTACATGTCCATTAAGAGTAAGCATCTCATGGGTAGATGGAGGAGTATGTGATATATGGATATGATCATTATTTGTGACATCTTGTATGGATTGGAAAATACCCATTAGATCATGGTAGTATCTTGGAGATACAAATTCTTGATCTCAATTAATTTTGTAATTGCTTTCAACATACTTTAGATCAAGCTCTTGACATAGGTCAATTTCAAAGGATGGATTGCTTACGAAGTGTTCTTCAATGTCTTCATTAGGCATGGTATTAGTTCAATATTTTCTTGATCTTTGAGTGGATTTTGATCAAGTGTTGAATTAAGGGTTCCTTCAATATTTGCAACCGTGAGGTCAAAGGATGTCAATATGTCTTGGAAAGGACCATTGCTAGACTTTGATGAAAGATGTTGATCATGCTTTGGAATAAATTATTGAGATATGTCCTCTAGCTCGTTAGGTAATGTAGAGACATTGTGAACATGATCATTGGCAGATGAATCTTGAATTTTATCCTCAAACATGGTGGTGGGGTTATTGTATGTGTTTTCAATCATAGGATCAAATGATGTTAACTCTTCTTGAAATGGATCATTTTTGGATATTGTTGATGGGTCTTGATCACGATTAAAAAGTGACTCTTGATGTATGTTGATTTGATTGTTGGATGTGGTAGAAACACCTTCAAGGTGCTCATTGATGGATAGATCTTGATCATTATTTTCAAAAATTGTGGTGGAGAGATTGTCACTTCCATCATTAATGGTTGAATATTGATCATTGTCTTCAACAGTTATTTTTTCTTGATCAAGAAGGTCTTGGATGAGATCTTTGAGTTCGGTACAATCTGACATGTCATGACCTTTTGTGCTATGGTATTCACAATAAGAATTATCATCATCCCATGGGAACTTGATGCTAGATTCACCTCCATTTAATGATTTTGAAAGTTTGATAAGTTTAGCATGGACTAGCATGTTTAATGTTGATTCGATTGGCTCTCCTAAAGGAGTGTATTCAAATTTGGTAGTGGTGTTGTTGTCTTGTAAATCTTGTGCTTTTCGTGTTTGATCTTGTTGTGATTCATCTTGGAGATGTGGTGATTGATCTTGTTGAGGTTGTTGATTTTGACATCCAACTTCTTGATATTGAGGATGTTGTTCTTGATATGGTTGTAGACACAACTCTATGTTTTGATGAAATGGTTTAACCAATGGGGGAGTGTGTCTATTTTGGGGTGGATATGTCTCTTGGTGATATGAATCAATGAATTTTCTAAGTATAGCAATTTGATCTCGCATAATTTGATCTTGATTTTGATTTTTGATACCCTTGATGTAGTGGATTTGGTTGTTGGTCAAGCATATTTGGAATATACACTTGTGGTATTTGTATGGGATCATGCACAAATTGATTTTGGCCCATGTTCTAATTTGGGATGATGTTTAGATTTTGCATCATAGGTTGGCATTGCACTTTGTTGGGGTTGGGAAACACATTGCTTTGATTTAGGTAACCTTGATTTTGCATGGTGTTACCTTGATTTGGATCAATACATTGAGTTTCCAGTATATTGTTTGGATTTTGAACAACATTGGTGTGATTTGAAAATGTATCTATCCCATAGTTCACCAAGTGTGGATTTGGTATGTTCATGTTTGGTAAGTTTGTATTTGGAATACTCACATTTGGCATGCATTGATTTGATGGGATAATGTTGTTTTGTTGAAGACTCATGTATTGATTGTTTGGTTGATAGATTTGTAGGTTTTGAATTTGATTTAAATCTACCATAGGGAAAGGTGTTCCAAAATTTAGATTGGGCATACTCACATTTGTTGTAGCATTGGGTTTTGTAGGATATAATGATCCCATGTTTGAATTGTATAAATGTGAGTTTTGAAAATCAATTGGTATTGTAAGGTTTTGATAGTTTGGTTGATTTAGACCACTCATGATGGATGAATCAAGTTTATATTCCATGTCTTTCTTGTGTTTTGACCTTGTTGCAAAAGTGAACCTCTAAGGTGTTTTGGACCAATGATGTGAATGGAAGATGAAAAGGTGGATGATATGGGAAGTGATCTTTGCAAACATTTTGGGATGATACTTTTGACTTAAGTTTTATTGTTTGATGTTTGGATAAAGGATGCTTATGAACTTGTGAATCTTTAGGGTAGAATTGTGACCTTCAAGATAAAACAGTCTAAAGATGATAACTAACTTAACTAAATGCATGGAAAATGATTCATTTCACATACAAAGTAGATAAGTTAGGGGTTGGTTGATTCATGTTTAAGTCACAAAGTGTTGGTGTAAATTTTGTTTTTGCAAAGTTTGGTGAGATGAAGGATGAATTTTGATGAAGGGGTGAGTGAAATGTTTGACCTAATGTTGACCTAGAATGAACCTTTGTTTTACAAGAGCAAGGTAGTGAGAAACATGTTATACCTCTAAAGTGATAATACTCTAAGAACTCAATGATTTTGGTAAAATAGGACTCAAATGATTTTGAAAATAGGACCCAATGATTTTGGTAAACTGAAACTCAATGATTTTGGATAATGGAACTCAATGATTTTGGATAATGGAACTCAATGATTTGGACAATAAAACTCAATGGTTTTGGACTCAATGTTTGCAATGTTTTCCTTGTATGATAGTAGGCATAAGGTTTGGTTGTTCAATGGGAGTGACCGGTCTCCAAATGGTCATGTGGGGTTCAATTTGTCAATTATCTTGCTTAAGCGAGTTTATTTTACCACAAACACTTGTCTTGATTAAGTTTTCCAAACTAAATGTATATGTCAAAAACATCAAAATTTTCACAATGTCCATTTTGTGAAAAGGATGAAATTCAAGCCATAGCTACTTAGGTTAACTTTGGAAAATATGGATTGAGATGTAAACCAAAATATTTAGAAGTCTCTAAGAATAAATTCTTAGGAGAAGCAGTAATATCAAGGTTTTGTCAAAAGGTATCCATATTTAAGCCAAAGTGTTTGAAATTTTGAGGAAGATAGTGAATGTTTGTTTTGTAACGTTTTAGAACCAAGTAATGTATCAAACTGACTCACATTTATTTACAATCCTAGGATGAAATGGCCATACTTGTTGAGTCCCCACTCGAATTTCTCCAAACACTAAGACATTGCGAACATTTAGAGATTTGGCGACATTGGCTCCCCTCCATGACACACACTTCTCGGGACCACCAAATCTCAAAATCTTGAAGATCCTAAGATCCTAAGGATTTTTCTATTTCAAAAATGAATAGTACAAATGTGGGATGAATTCAAAATGACCGTTCTTGCACCAACAAGTATTAAGGATTTTGGATTTTAAACAATGGTTCGTAATAAGGGCTTCCGGTTCAAGGAATACTATGATAAACTCCCTCAAGAGGTCTCCCAACCCTTAGAACAAGGGATTTTCACATCATAAAGATACTAGGGGAGAGCTATCATGTACGACTTCCCGTTGATCACAATTTTCATCGCAACCACACATTTATATAGTGGTTTCAAAGAGCTTGGATTTAGCTCATTACCGCTTGGGTCGTTCCCTCCTTTCAAAGCGGGGAGGCAGGCCCTCTAAAGATAATCAATAACAAGGAAGTACATTTGTAGTTTGATCATCCCAGTTTGCATGAAACAAGGAGAGAACACACACCACGCCTTTTCCCTACACTAGCAAGGGGTTCATTTTTAATCCAAATTGAAAGATGTAGGTGATTATACAAAGTGTTAAGAAATGTTTCTATTTTTCAAGATCACCGAATGGCACGAGAGAATTGCATACAAATTCAATAACAAAGATGTAAATCAAAACATATGAAACACTCATTAATTTTAACCCCTAAAGCTAAGATGAATTCATTTTATGCACCAAATGAAATGTTAAGTTGCCTTGTTCAATTTTAAACCCAAAAGAAGATGATGAAATGAGGGTTCAATTTTAGTCTCGTTTGAGCGTTCGTTTTAAACCCAAATGAAATTTAGTGTGGTCCTAAAGCACAAAATGAAAAAGAATGATAAATGGGTTATAATTGCCCCAAAAGTGTCAAAACACTTGTTGTAATTATAAGATTTAAAGACAAGAATGATTTTTCTTCAATTAAGTGCTCCATGCTCCTCTTCAAACTTGCAATCCATGTTCCAAATGTTAGATTAAATCAAGAAAACAAGAAGATATTAGGGTTAGACAAACGATTAAGCATTAAAACCCTAAAACCTAGACCAAGTTGCAATGTGATTTGACTTTAGATGCAAAAAATGGAAAATTTAACTCCATCAAAATTGAAAAACACTTATACCATTGCGTAGAGCATGAAATTCTACCCCATTTAAAAAAAAGGTTTGAAAAAGACCTTTGTATGACCATGATATGACCATTTTAAGATAGACTATAAAGCAAGAAAACAATATCATCACTATAGCAATATAACGACGCTTTTGCATTATAGCAACACTTTTTTCAATTATGGCGATGCTTTTTTCAATTATGGTGACGCTTTTGGAAAAACATCGCTTTGGTGAATAATAACGTCACTCTGGTGAATAATAATGTCGCTCCGGTGAATAATAACATCACTTTGGTGAAAAATAGTGTCGCTGTAACCTCTAAAAGCATCGCTCTAGCCCAGAAACCTACATCTCATGAAGTTTTAAAGAAAAAAACATCAAATAAAGTTAGTAAATCCCTCCTTCCAGCGCTAAAATGTGACCGATGGATTAGAATGAGTTAACCACAATTGATTCGTGAGGAATCAAAGTGCGATTTAGCCACTAAACCTCAGTCCCAATAAAATCATTCAATGTAAATCGAAGTGGAAGCCATTAAAAATTAACATGTTAAACTACAAAAGCTTTTGAAATACCTACTCTAATCCATTGAAACTTATGCTATTGGGGGATTGGTGTCGTGTTGATGTGAAATGATGACCCTTTCCCAATCTCGTGATTAGTGAGCTTGTTTCAATCGATTCTATTCAAGAGAATCAATGAAACTGTTGTGATAAATGGATGAAAACATGATTTATGCTAAATTGAACATGATGCAAGCTAAATTAATATGATTTTATGCTAAAAATGGTCTAAATATGCAAAAGCTAAGCTAATCTAAGTGGATTCTAAGCTAAAAGATGGAAACCCTAATTTATAAACAAGCTAAGATGGATGCATGGAAGTCATTAATGGATGTTTTAAGCTATTATGAAACTAAAAATGAACTAAAATATGCTAAATGTGAGTAAAGTATGAGTGATTTCAACATGAGTTTGCTATGAAAAAGATGGATCCATTTTTCTCCAAATAGTGTTCTATTTATAGGAAAGCAAATGAGAAATGAAGGCTTGAGATCAAAAAGATCAATCAATAGTCAAGGATGAAAGGAAGAAGAGGAATGGATCATGGACTCTCATCAATGGGTGAGAATGCAAGATGAGATTTAATCAAGGGTTCCCATTGTTCCAAACAAACACACTTTTGACTTGCACACATAGGTCACAAGGTAACTTGCTCAAGAAGTCACAAGTTTAGCTTGCTCAAGAGTCCAAGTGAGAATATCCCTTTTTCAAATGATTGGAGGAGAGAGAATATTCTTTGGAATATTCTCATGGTTGAGGAAAAAGAATATTTAGTTAATTAAAACTAAATTAAGTTGTGCAAAGGGGGAATATTCTTTTGGAATATTCCTTTACAAGTGGGAGGAATTGGATTAATTAGATAATTGTTAATTAAGCAAGGTTTAATCATACAATTAGGGGAATTAGAGGAATAAGGTGATTTTCATTAAATTAAATGATTTAATGAATGAGGGAAAGGTGAAATGACATTTAATTAAATAACTTAGGGTTATTTAAACAAGAGGACGTAGGGAATTCAATTAAATATATTGATTTATTTAATTTAATGAGATGAAATGTTAGCGTGAAAGGGGGTGAATTAACTTGATTTAATGAATTAGGTTAATAGATGAAAATGATGCAATTAATTAAATAGCTAGGCTAATTTAATTAATTAAGCAAAAAGAGGATGGTTTTAGGAGGAAATGATGTTAGTTAGCCAATGTGATCCATCGAGACATTTTTAAGTGTCTACAGGAACAAACCAAAAATGAAACAAAAACCATAAACTAACTATGTACAAGAGAAGGCCCCAAAGGGGAATAAAATCTAATAGAGCTTAAGGTCATGCCCATTGTAGGGGATAGGCAGGGGAGTATCGTCAAAGTATGTCAGGCGAAAAGTGTTAGGTTTGCATTCATGAGTGATTTTGAAAGGACTAACTCAAAGTGCGTTGAACTTCTTATGAGCACCTTTGGGTTCTCTACGTTTGTCCCATAATAAGACTAAATATCCAACCATAAACTTCCTTGGTCTAGCTCTTCTGTCAAAATTTTTCTTAACTTTAGCTTGATGCATGGTTATTTTATCAACCATCTCTTCTCGTTGTTCTTCAATCTTGGTCAATTATAAAATCCTCTTCTCTAAGGCATCGCTGAACTCACGATCTTCGATGGCAGTTTGCAGTTTACCTTTAGACAATTCTAGTAGTAGAGGGAGTACACCTCCCACCCCATACACTAGTTCAAAAGGAGTCATTCCAATTGCCTTCTTTGGAGTTGTTCTATCTGCCCACAAAGCTTCATATAGCTTCTTATGCCAGTCCTTTTGATTCTCATTAACCAAATTCTTGATGATATTCACTAAGTTCTTATTGTTGGATTCAGTATGATCATTCCCCTGAGGATAATAGTTAGCTGAATGGGATAAAGAGATTCCATAGTCATAACAAAAAAGTGATATCTCACTAGAAGAGAATCTCGTTGCATTATGAGTGACTAACTTGTAGGGAACTCTAAATCTGATCAAAATATTTTCTTTAATGAAGTCAAAGACTACCTCAGAGGTGGTTCTCTTGATGGGAATAGCTTCTATCCACTTAGTAAAGTAATTTATAGCTGTGAGGATGAGTGTGACCACTAAGTTGGATTGAGGACTGATTGGCCCGATGAAATCAAGATCCCATTGTTGGAATGGTCCATCAATCATGACATGCCTAAGTGGTGAAGCCACCAATTGAGGCCTTCCTATAAATAACTTGCATTTTCCACATCTGGCCACCCAATGGTAGGCATCTTTAAACATTCTGGGCTAGTAATAGCCATGTCTTAAAATTTTGAATGCGGTCACAATGGAGGAGAAATGACCCCCACAAGATTCATTGTGAAAGATGGTGAGTAATCTATCTTGCTGGCCTTTATCTATGCACTTCAAGAATATCCCATCTATGTTGCATTTATACAGAGTATCATCCCAGATAACATATTTAGCCGCTTTCAACTTTAAATTTATTTTTTTCTTACCTGAGAGGTGTTTAGGGCATTCCCCATAGGTGAGGAAATAAGCTATGTTAGAAAACCATTAATCTTTTAGACTAACAGTTAGCACTAAAGGTAGATCTTCATCACCCTCTGATCCTTTTTGATCTTCTGCCATCAATTTGCAGAGTCCTCTTCCCCTGACTAGTTTCGTAGGCTTAACATCTAAACCATATTCTTTCACCTTTACAATCTAGCTACCCCTTCTATTGCAGCCAATATCCCGTTGAGTCAGAATACTTTTAACAACAGGATCTGGTACATACACAATTGAGTGTGAATGCAAGATATAAAAGCGAAACCGCTTAACTGCCTTAACTACTGCAAACACATGCTTCTCAATTTGAGAATAATTTAGTTCATGCTTCTTTAGTGGCTTTCTCATAAAAGTGATAGGTGCTTGCACATTATTTTCATCTGCCTGAAGCAAAAATAGCATACACAGTGTGCTTTGAAGCATAACAATAAATGATGAAATCTTTTTTGAAATCGGGACTGACCAGAATGGGATCTTGGGAAATTGATTATTTAATGTCATTGAAGGCTTGCTTCCCGACTTCATTCCATCTGAAGACTTGTTTTTCCTTCATCATCTCTATGATATGCTTAGTGATTTCGGAAAAGTTCAGGACAAACTTCCTTAAGAAGTTCACTTGACCAAAAAATGACTTTACACTAGTTCTACTGGAAGGTATGCTTAACTGGAGGATAGCTTTGACCCTTTCAGGATCTATTCTCACTCCTTTGGACACAATATGGTCCAAGAGTTTACCCTCAGTGACAACAAACATAGATTTCTTAGGATTAAGGGATATACCATGTTCTTTGCACCTTTGCAAGACTTGTTCCAAATATTTTAGATGGTCTGCTCTCCTTTTGAAAACACCATTAATTCATCAAGATATATACTATTATTTTATTTCTGAGGTCTCCAAAAGACAAGACCATAGCCCATTGAAATGTTACTCCCGCATTGATAAGCCCGAAGGGCATCCGATTGTAAGCAAAAGTTCCCCAAGGCGTGGTAAACACTATTTTATGTTGATCTTCCCCAACCACACTAATCTGTTTATAGCCATAACATTCATCCAACATGAACATCATCTCTAAGCTGGAAATCGTTTGTAGGATATGATCCATATTCGGGAGCAAATAATTATCTTTCAATGATGCCTGATTCAAATTCCTAAAATCCACGCATATCCCTATTTCTCCATTTTTCTTGCGGACTGGAACAATGTTCACTACCCAAGTAGAATGATGTATGGGATATATTATCCGAGCCTTCAACATCTTGTCAACATCCCTAAAAATTGTATTTGTCACTTTAGGATTGTAATTTCTCTGTTTTTGCTTGAAAGCAACTTTCCCTTCTCTTAGTGGTATATGATGTTAAAATTTCTCATTCATGAAATTCTTCAGATCATCATAACCCTTATATTTGATGAGCAGAGATATCAACTTCTCTCTTTCTTTTGGAGAGCAACATTTCCTGATATAACCATCTTTGGAGAATCAGGATCTCCAATATTAACCACTTCGAACACTCCAGAGTGGTTGGAAGATTCACTTATCTTTCGTTCTATGGTGTAATAACCCATCCTGAATTATTACTTAATTAACATTATTATATTTGACACATGAATATATTTCAAATTAAAAAGACATAACTAGTGGCTAAAGTCAATCATAGCTACACATGTCCATTTAAAATAAGTCAAAGATTCATATATTCACTTCAAAAGTAAAATTACAATATCAGGTTTGACTTGGCTGCTAAGGTCTCAAATTCATTACATTGTACATTTTCCATCAAGTACATGAATGTATTACATCAAGTTACATTATAGACTATAAAAGTTTTGTGAACAACTAAGGTTCTCCTTTGATGCTTATCTCCACTGGTGGACAAGAACATGGTTGAAGCGCTTTACTGCCCAACCATGAAGCTTACGCTTCCCTAGAATTCTTCTGACCTGAAGAATGCCTGACCTTGCTTAGAAAGTTTATCAAGAGAACAATCTACAAGGTGGAATCTGGTTCATGCCCATACATCAACATGCAATTTCAATCAACAAGTTAGAAAATAAAATGCAAGATCTATGCTAGGAATGGTAGAGAGTGAAATCATAGAGTTAATACATACATAATGAACTATATTGCTTGGCCAAGCATAATAAATGTGTTGCAACAACAACAAATAATAGGTTCTGGTAAAGAAAACCTATACTCTCTAAACTCCATTTCGACACCCATCCCGGAAGTTAACTTTCTACTAAACATCACATAACAACTATCTACCTTCTAGCAGCACCTACCCTAAGGTGCTCTAGTCAACTAAGGTATCACTGTTCTATTCAAGTATTGAGTATTCTTTCAAAAATGTCTTCAAAAGAAGAATCATATTACTAATTTACTCTCTAAACAAAAATCAAATTTATGATTCACAGAGTAATTCAACAATCAATCATATCGTTCTTATGACTATGGTCTACTTTTCATCATAAGAATTTTCCTTTTATAATGTACTAAAAACAAAAGAAGATATGTCATAAGTATGTGTATGTACATAGACGAAGTCTATGTGCATAGACATATATGTAACTACTTATGTTTAAAATTTGTGCATACATTATGAAATAATTATAAAATCCAGATTTGCAATCTTAAAATAGCATTCCATTTGACATTTCTTGTCAAAAATAAAGAATCCGAACAAGTCTATGCTAACATTTTCACACATATTGTTATTGCATTCTCACAACTATGATACTCTAACATTGTTGTTTACATAAGAACATTCATTGTTTGAACATAACAAGTACTGTTTCCTACTAAACAGTCATTTAACAAGTTGTTTACATATGAACATTCATTGTTTAAGCAAAACAAGTATTGTTTCCTACTAAATAGTTATGAAGCAAGCTTATTACATATGTTCATTCATTGTTTGAATAATACAAGTATTGTTTCCTACTAAACAATCATAAAGCAAGTTGTTTCTAACTAAACAGTTTATTGAGCAAGGTTGTTTTTAGCTACAAAGTTAACTTTACAACAAATCAAGTGTTGTTTGCAATTGAATATTCATTGTTTACATCAATACTATTCCGTTTTAGACTAAACAACTACATTTTATGACACACAAAGTCATTTTTCCAATAGAACATACTCTTATTGTACATACTCAAAGTTTGTTTTAGTTGTTTTGATGATGAATAATATCATTTCAAATTATTATTCGTTGTTTAAAACAAAACAAAGTTTATCTGAATGAATAGAGAATGAACAAATGTTGTCGCTAGGGAAAATATTGTCTACAACTGTCCTATCTATCATTTTCAAGCAAAGCCATTTAATTTCCCTCTAACAAATTAGGCTAATAGAAATTCCACTGTTCAACATTTTGATAACATAAATAGTATTTAAAATGCATGAGCAATTAAATAAAAATTATAATGAGACTGATTCGACATACTTGTCGAATTGAAATATTTGGGCAACCATGCGATCAGGGGACTTAACTCATAATCAAGATAGGGTTTCTAACTTAACATGCACCTCTCAAAGAATTTATCAAGCATACTCTGGTCACTCTAGGAGTGACTACCCCTTTCATGACTGTATCATTCTTTATTATTGATCATGGGTCATATTCAAGCTTTCACATGCAGACTTACATCTGTATCTTACTCAAAGAAAAATACCTATCGATCTTTGAAGATTGATTCTCTCATGGTTTAAATGAAATTGAAACTTATACATTTCATCGCTCCTTTAATCGAGGGCATCCACATTAAGCAAATATTGTTTATCATTCTCAACAAGGAGCTTACTACCTCTTACCATTATCGGCCTAGCCAATAATGGAGGGTGATTTATTTGAATTAAACACAGTTGACACATTTAAATAAAAACTTAGAGGATTAATCCTCTTCCCATGAGTTCAAATGCAAGTCATCATGCCATTTGTGGTGTGTGTACCTAGATTCTAGCTGGCTTACCGTTCAATCCGGCTAAACAATACTACTTCAACTATGTTTTTGTCCTTCAATTTGTCACCCTGCAACTGCACACACTTGTGCTTGCAAATTTATTAGTAACGAACTCAATTCTTGGTAACATATAAAATAATTTCCAAAAGTTTGCAAAGTCAACATCAGTCAACTTCTTTCATTCAAATTTAAAAAATTCCAAGATCTTCATTTAATATTTATTGAATTTCTTCAATAATTCAATTTACCATATTATAATAAATATGCAATAAAATTGGGTTATGACATCCTTCCCCTCTTGGAAGAGACATTGTCCCGATGTCTAGTAAGTCAAAATAAAAAAAAACATCATATCAAATTTGAACATACATGTCTTTTTCAACATCACATCAAATATATATATGTCTATTTCAACATCACATTAAAAATATATATGTCTATTTCAACATCACATCAAAAATATATATGTCTATTTCAACATCAAATTAGAAATATATATGTCTATTTCAACATCAAAATTTCAAAGCATGAAATATCATAGTATCTCAACCCCAAAAATTTTCAAACAAAATTATTGAAGTTTCCTTCTCAAGAAAGCAAATGTGGAAAGGAGCATTCTATTTCTTCCACATCTTCCCAAGTAGCACTGTCCTTTGAGTACTGGTCCCATTGGACCTTAAACTGAGCAATATCTCTTCTCCACAACTTAATGTTGTGTCTATCCAGGATTATTATGGGCTCCACTAGCACCACTCCTGGATCTTGTACCTGCAAAGATTGCCAATCAAGCACATGAGTCACATCAGGATGATATGGATTAAGCAAGGAAACATGAAACACATTATGTAGTCGACCCAGAGCAGGTGGTAGAGCTAATCTATAAGCAACTAGGTTAATCACTTCCAAGACTTCAAATGGTCCCACATATCTTGGGTCCAACTTGGAAGAATTTCCAAAAGAAATAGAACTTTTATGATGTTTAACTCTCAAGAAAACTTTATCCCCTGTTGAATTGTCTAAGAGTTCGGTTCTTGTCGGCATAAATCTTCTATTGGTCTGCCGCCTCCTTCAAATTTCTCTTAATGACCCTCATTTTTTCTTGCATTTCCTTAAGTATTTCAGGTCCTACTATGATCCTATCCTCCAATTTATCCCAACTGATGGGGGTACGACAGTTCCTCCCATACAAGGATTCAAATGATGCCATGCCTAAGGATGTATGATAGGAGTTGTTGTAAGAAAACTCTACCAAAGGTGAATATTCTTCCCACCTATACTATTGGTCCATACAATACATTCAGAGATCTTCAACTACTTGATTCATCCTCTCTGTCTTCCCATTAGTCTGAGGATGATAAGCCAAGTTGAAATTCAATTTGGTCCCCAATGCAACATTCAAGGTCATCCAAAACCTTGAGGTCATCCATGTGTCCCTATCAAAAATGATAGTCTTTGGCACTCCATGCAAGCGAAAGATCTCTTGGTCAAATTTCTTAGCCAAGGTCAATGATCCATCCTTTAGGTTTCCCGGAATGAAGCGGGAAACCTTAGTCAACTTATCAAACATGACTAAGATAAAATCATGCTTATTATTGCTTAATGGCAACCCTTATACAAAATCCATACTGATCACCATGCCATTTATAATCAGGTATTTCATGAGGATATAATAACCCAGTTGGATGTGCATGCTCAACCTTGACTCGCTGGCACTCCAAGCATCTGGCTACATACTCCACTACATCCTTCTTGAGTTTAAGCCAAAAATATAGAGTCTTCAACTCCACGATCATCTTGGATACTCCGAGGTGTCCTAAATAAGGTGTATTGTGAACTTCTTCTAAAACCAACTTTCTCAGCTCTCCAGAGTCAAGAATATACATTCTTCTCTAGTATCTCAAAATACCATCCGATTCGATCTCGTACCCATCGAACTGATGATCCGAAGCATTTATTGCTAGGGCGCTCTTCACTCTCTCATAGTGCTCATCCCTTGGAAGATTCTAAATTACCTGCTGTCTCAAGTTAGACCTTGTTGAGATCATGTCATCATATGTCTTCATCTACTAAGAGTATCAACCACTCTGTTCTCTTTCCCTTTTATGTATTCAGTTCCAAAGTCATACTAGCTAAGGAATTCCAACCACCTTCTCTACCATGCATTAAGGTTTGGCTGGGTAAATATGTATCTCAATCCTAAGTGGTCTATCTTGAGTTCAAATGGCTTTCCAAGAAGATAATTCCTCCACATCTGTAGGCATGAACTATGGCCACCAATTCCAAATCATGAGTCGCGTATTTCACTTTGTGCTGCTTGAGCTTCCTTGATTCATATGCTACCACGTATCCATCTTGCATTAATACCACTCCTAATCCCTCTCCTGAAACATCTGTGATTACTGGGAATCTCCCATTAGGATCAAGGATGGTCAACACTGGGGTTGTTGTGAGCCTCTCCTTCGGGAGTTGGAATGTCTGCTTGCATTTCTCGGTCCATTAAAACCGTGTTCCCTTCCTTTGGAATCAGGTAATAGGAGATGAAATTTGAGAGAACCCTTGCACAAAATTCCTATAGTATCCTATGAGGCCCATGAAGCTACAGACTTCCAACACATTGTAAGGCACTGGTCATTCCACGATTGCCTTGATCTTCTCGGGGTTTATGGAGACTCCTTCCATTGAAATGATATGGCCCAAATAGTGCACTCTGTCCTGATAGAATGAACACTTAGACAACTTTATAAAGAGTTTCCTTTCTCTCAGTCGCTAAAAAACTATCCTCAAATGTCTATCATGCTCTTCGACAATCTTTGAGTAGAATAGAATGTCGTTAATGAAAATCAAAACAAAGTCATCCAAGCAGTCTCTGAATACACTATTCATGAGGTTCATAAAGGTTGTTGGTGCATTAGTCAAACCAAAAGGTACCATTGTGAACTCGTAATGTCCATATCAAGTTCTAAATGAATTCTTCCTTAATCCTCAATTGACGGTACCCTGACCTGAGATCAATTTTGGAGAACACCGTTGCTCCCTTCATTTGATCAAATAGTTCATCAATCCTTGAGAGTGGATACCGGTTCTTGATGGTAACCCTGTTCAACATCCGATAATCTATACATAGACGCAAAGTTCCATCCTTATTTTTCAAAAAAATAACCATCGCTCCCTAAGGAGACACACTGGATCTTATGAGTCCCTTATCCAACAATTCCATTAGTTGGTCCTTCAACTCATAGAGTTCTGTGGTAGTCATCTGATAAGGTGCCTTGGATTGAGGCTCAACTCCTGGAACTAGGTTGATAGAAAAATTGAATTCCTGCTTCGGAGGCAACTCAATAAGTTCATCGAGGAATACGTCTTGGAACTCCTTAAGAATAGGATAGTCATCTAAATACAACTCCTTTCTATCAGGATTATTTACATGCATCACATAAATTGCACACCCCTTTTGATGAGCCTTCTTGAGCTGTATTGTAGACAGTTGACCACCTTATCCTCACAGTTCAATATAGCCTTATGCTCAGTTAACCAATTTATTCCCAAAATAACATCATATGAAAGGTGCCACATACAATTTGACCTGAGTTTGAAAGGTTGGAAGCTCTAACTCACTACAAAAGAGACAGGTATCTACCCTCCTCTCTACTCGATTACCATACTGGATTGTCCATGAGTTTTCCATATATCTAGGTCTAATGGGTGTCTTGGATATTATTCTAGGATCTATAAAACATTCAGTAGCTCCAGTATCAATTAAGATAGAGATAGTTCAGCCATAGAGCTTACCCATCAACTGAATTGGAAAAGCCTAATACTCTGCCTACTTATTGTCCACTCCAGCATGGATCTGATGATGTTGTGTCTGCTAGTAGCTTCCTTCCTTCCATGACTTAGACTGCTGACGACAATTCGAGGCATAATGATCACCTCCACAAGTGTAACATCCATCTTAAGGCCCTTTGCGACCTCCTGGCTTGTCCTCTCTAAAGCCTTTCTACTTATGGTCATCCTTACCCTTGTCTTTATTTTCTTTCTTGTTCTTTCCACCATTACCATCTTCACCCTTCTCCTGTGGCTCACTTCCCCTCTTGAGATTGCGGATTTGATGGATCTTAACTCCCTTATGAATTTGAATTGCTGCGAAGATTGGATAACTGCTACAACTTATGTTCTTGTTTGGTGGCTTTTTGGAAGACTTCATTCCTGGTTTTTGGTTCATGCATATCCACTTCAGCTCCAATGTGAGGTCTAAGTCCCATTATAAATTTCCAGATACTGAACCATTCATATCCTTGATAGTAGGGCACATATTTTAATAGTTTGGTGAACTTTTCCCAATACTGAATCACAGTCATATTTCCGTGGGTTAAGTTCTGAAATTTCATCACTTTCTTGTCAAAGGAAAGCTATGGTAACCATATCTTCCTGAAAGCTTGGAGGAAGAGTTCCCAAGTGATCTCAGTAGGTTGAAGATTTCATTCTAATTTCTCATTATCCCACCAAGTCACTGCTTCACCTGAGAGTTGATACGTAGCCCATGACACCTTGTTCTATTCAGAAAGGTTACAAAGCCCAAAGTATTTTTCTATTTCTATAATCCAAGCCTCAGCTCCTACTTCATTAGCCTTACCATCGAAATTGGGCGGTGCTACTCTTTTGAGGTCTTTCCCAAGCTCTTCCTCAATTCATTCTCGTGGACCTACCCCTGGACCATTGTCTCCTTGATTTCCTTCTGAATTCTTGCGATCCCAGTCCTCATGTGCCACTCAAACTTCTTGCTCTATATGATCCATACAAGACTCTTTCCGATTCAAAAGCTCTAGAATTTGTTCTAGTCTCTTGTTTGGTCTTTTATCAGAACCACTACCACCCCCGTCTTTCCTGGTGGTCACCATGTTGTCCCACACTTATCTTGCAACACAGTCACGTTTATCGCATCTCAACACAAGGTTCTAGGAATAAATGTTCTTATGCTACATCACATAATTTTCATATGCATACATCCCTCAATATAGAAGACATACACATTCATGCATAATACACACATTTTAAAGTCTCTCTTTGAACACAGCAAAAAATAAATGATTTTATTTATATTTAAGGTGAGGAAATAAATCCTTATTTACAATAGGCTTCTTGTTAAATCATTCCTATTTCTTGGTATCAGAAAGAGGACATTCCTTTGGGTCATCATCTGACTTTACTTTAGACTTTAAAGAAGAGGATGGTTGAGCGTGCAGGCTCTCCTTTTCCTCTTTAGTCAATAAGGGTGCATTGGGTCTACACCCTAGAGGCCAGTCCCGGATTGCGGAAATCTTTTTGATCTTAGGTGTTCACTTCTTTTCAATCTTCAAGCCTCACTCTAGCTTGAGTCGTGTAAGAGCCTGAGCTAGAGTTTCATCATCGGGAATTTATGATTGAACCTCCGTCTTGGCGTTTCCTTCCTTTATGCCATTATTACATGAGGTTCTAAAATTTTTCCCTTTCCTTCATCCTGCCTTTGACCTTCCCATTCCTGCATTCAATTCAAGTTCAATAAATTCTCAGAACATCCAAATATGAGTCAAGGGTCAACTACCCCTAGTCAACTATGGTAGACTCAAAATGCCTAGAGTTGAACCCTAAGCTCTGATACCAAATGTAATAACCCATCCTGAATTATTACTTAATTAACATTATTGTATTTGACACATGAATATATTTCAAATTAAAAAGACATAAATAGTGGATAAAGTCAATCATAACTACACATGTCCATTTAAAATGAGTCAAAGATTCATATATTCACTTCAAAAGTCAAATTACAATATTAGGTTTGACTTGGCTCCTAAGGCCTCAAAGGAATTACATTGTACATTTTCCATCAAGTACATGAATGTGTTACATCAAGTTACATCATAGACTATAAAAGTATTGTGAACAACTAAGGTTCTCCTTTGACACCCATCTCCACTGGTGGATGAGAACATGGTTGAAGCGCTTTACCACCCAACCACGAAGCTTATGCTTCCCCAAAATTCTTTTGACTTGAAGAATGCCTGACCTTGCACAAAATTTTTAGCAAGAGAACAATTTGCAAGGTGGAATCTGGTGCGTGCCCATACATCAACATGCAATTTCAATCTACAAGTTAGAAAAGAAAATGCAATATCTATGCTAGGAATGACAAAGAGTGAAATCACAAAGTTCATACATACATAATGAACTATATTGCTTGGAAAAGCATAATAAATGTGTTGCAACAACAACAAACAATAGGTTATGGTAAAGCAAACCTATACTCTTTGAACTCCAAGGGAAAAATAGATTATCGTTAAAGGGTTAGCACAATAACATCAAAATCCCAATGAAATAACAAATCACAAAGGAAATAAAATGAAAACAAAAGAAACAATGTTACCCTAAGTCTTCATCTTCCATGGTTGACCTTTGTTACACCTCCTAGCTTGCAGTAAATAAAGATGCCCTCAAATTTCAAATGAGCAACTATGACAAGTGCCTAAGCCCTATGCAAGTGTTGAAGGATTTGCATAAAAGAAAGTGACTTCACAATAAGCTAAATGACAAATGACTGTTAAAATGATAACCCTAAGTTGACAGAAAATAGACATGGACCAGAGAGAGAGACAAATAAGAACAAAATTGCCCTTTTATAAAAATTGCAATTTCGAATGTGTGGCCAGGATGAGAAGATGAAAAATACCCTAAAATCCATGGTTAAGATTGAATGTTGCAATACGAATTAGGGTTAGGTCAAAATTAGGGCAATGACTAGAAATGAAGGGCCAAGATTGAATTATAAGATAATTCAATCAAGGGTCGAAATTAAATGAGATGTCAAAAGAAAAGAATTAATTTGGAAGATAAGACTGGCACAGAAAAAGAGGCCGCTGGAGAAATTAAATAATAAAATTTATTTACCCCAGGTGACCAGTGAATAATTAAATAATAAAGATATTATTTAATTATAGGAGAATGTGACAAAAGGAATTATTTCAAATTAAATAATAATTTAATTCAAAATTCAAGAGGGTGGAATAAATTAACTTTATTTAATTTGATGAGAGAAGAGTTTAATGAATAATTAAATAATTAAAATAATTATTTAATTATAGTAGAAAATGGACAAAAATCAAATAAATTAGAATCTATTTAATTTTGGAGAGAAGAGGACCTAATTAGTGACGTAATTAAATAAATAAAATTTATTTATTTAATAATCAAGAGGAATAAATGACAGAAGGGGAATTAAATAAAATTAAGAAATTTATTTAATTAAAGGGGGACTTAGGTAATTAATGATGTATTAGATAAATAAATAAAATTTATTTATTTAATAATCATGAGGAATAAATGACATGAATTAATTAAATAAAATTAAAAATTTATTTATTAAAGAGACTAGAGTAATTAATGAGTATTAGATAAATAAATAAAATTTATTTATTTAATAATCATGAGGAATAAATGACATGAGGGGAATTAAATAAAATTAAGAAATTTATTTAAATTAAAGGGGACTTAGGTAATGGCGTATTAGATAAATAAATAAAATTTATTTATTTAATAATCATGAGGAATAAATGACATGAATTAATTAAATAATTATGAATTATTTAATCAATAGTCGAATGTGGACCAAGGACCAATTAAACAACTTAATTATGCTAGGACGAAAGTGGTAAAAATGAAGCTTGCAGGCCTAGGTCATTTTTAGGTGTCTACATTTTGCCCCTCTTTGTCATAATGTTGCTTGTCACATTGTGACAAAGAAAATAAGTCCAAAATATGCCCCAGCGAGGGTACGGAGTATCATTGCCCCCTCGAAAATTTTCAAATTTTGGGTCGGCGCTAGAAAAATTTGCAAAGGGTCCCAATAAATCAATTTGATGATCAGAAAAACAACGGCGCAGTCGGTTTCGGATTTCGACATGTTTAAAGCGACTTACGGGGAGGTCTAAGGTGTTCAAATGAGCCTCCAGTATTGACTTTGGTTGAAAAATGTCATTTTGACCTTATAAATAGGTTGACAAAGGGGTAAAAGTCAATTCACTTTCACTATTCACTTGGCGAATCCTGAGAGCTCAGAGCAAAAGGCGCAGCAGTGACAATGGTTATTCCAGTGTCAGAGCACCACGGAGAGATCGTGAGGACCTTCAGACGGCCAGAGGGCTCAGAGCCGGCGGTATGTACCCTAATCCCACTTTGTCATTTTATCGTTTTACGCGTTATTTAATGCTTTCTAGGGTAGTCAACGAATGCGCCGCGACGCATATGCATTCGCGTAAGCCACAATTGCTTTCGCGTTCGACGCATTTGATGCGTCGCGACGCAAGTGCATAGAATAAACGAGCCGCACCGGCGGTCTCGCATCGCATTTGACAATTAAGTCGCGATGCAGAGTGGTAGAGTCGCATTTGTGGCTAAAGGGTCACCCGCTTGATACGTTATTCCTTGGCCTTAAATGCTTATTTGAATGTCACAATTGCAATGCCGCGCCGCATTCGCAATGTTGAGACGCAACCGCATAATTTCGTGACGCCAACCTCATATAGAGACGCATTCGACTTACCCTGTCGCATTTGATATGGAGAACGACGCATTTGTTTTTTCGCGACGCAATTGATTTGTTGCACCGCAATTGCCTGTTTCCTTAATTAAACCTGTTTTGATGCTTTCATGTCCTTAGTTGCTGTCCATGATGATTACAGTTGTCCAA
>VDFB02076095.1:0-101753 GCA_007258455.2 Sequoia sempervirens
ATGTAGATGTAGACTTAGATTTTTCTTTATAAATAGATAGGATACTCATTTCTTAGATGACATCTCAGTGATTTGTGCAGGAATAAAATCTGAGAGCATAAATTACCAAGACATTTAAGATTAGAGGAAGATGAGAAGTTTTTAAAGAATCTTATTGTTAAACTATGTTTGATTTAGATAGATCCTTTACTATAATACTTCTCATCTAAATGTATTTGTTTTAATATAATTCATGCATATTTTCTAACACAAAATAACAAAGGGATATCCATCAAAGCACAACAAGAGGGATTTTTTTGTCAAATGTTGTAGTTACAAGTGCCCTATAGACCGCACAAAGCCTCCACTACACCACTGCATGGTTTGTTGTTGGGCCTTGCAGATGCGGTGGATTCACCCCATCCACCGCATAATCGCAAGGCCCAATAGCAAACTGTATGGTGTTGCGGTGGCCTGAATGAATTGCACCTAACCATCCCAATCTCAATCCCACCTAATTTGCTTTCACCCACATTGGGAAGAGGCCATGGGTTTTATGTTTGCACCTTTGAGAATAAGGATCATGAAAAGATTCAATTTATGACCACCTCTGTTGTGATTGAGGAGAATGGTGAATATGGGCATTCTGTTAATTTGTATGGAGTAGAAAATGTGTTGTTGGGTGAGAGGCAGATTGCAGTCGTGGGAGGGACAAGAAAATTCAAGAATGTTCGAGGCTATGCCAACTTCCAAATGATTCCACATAACTTCATCAAATTCACTCTCCATCTTACGTTTTAGGGATTCTGCAGTGGCTCTCTGCAACAAAAGTTGTTTGCTCTATGTATCCATCAATAAGTTGATTTCAATAAAACTTGCTATATTGTGCATGTGTTCCATGCGCTGTTAAATTGTCTTCTAAAGGGGCAAACCTTTATTTAAATACAGATTACAATGATTTCAAATTGATAAAAAATTCATCTCCAAGATTGTTGCAAGAGAAATTGTTCTGAGAGATGTGAACCATTTCCATCATTTTAAACAGGGACAATGTTCTTGTGGAGAATGTTGGTGATGCTAAATGAAACAATCTGAAAAAAAGGCTTGCACTATAATAATGTGCACAACATTAGATATCCAGAAATAATGAAGGGACATCCATCAAAGCATAATAACAGGGATTTTTTATCATATCTTGTAGTTACAAGTGCCCTGCTAGACCACACAAAGCCTCCACCGCAACACTGCATAGTTGGTTGCTAGGCCTTGCGGTGATGTGGTGGATTCATCACATCACCGCAAGGGCCAACAACAAACCGTGCGGTGTTGTGGTGGCCTGAATGAATTGCACCTAACCATCCCAATATCAATCCCACCTGATTTGCTTTCACGCACATTGGGAAGAGGCCATGGTTTTTATGTTTCCACCTTTGAGAATAAGGATCATGACAAGATTCAGTTTATGGCCTTCTCCACTATGATTGAGGAGAATGATGAATGTGGGCATTATATTAATTTGTTTGGAGTCAAAAATGTGTTGTTGGGTGAGAGGTAGATTGCAGTAGTGGGAGGGACAGGCAAATTCAAGAATGCTCGAGGTTATGCCAACCTCCCAACAATTCCACATAACATCATCAAGTTCACTCTCCATCTTATGTTTTAGGGATTTTGCAGTGGCTCTGTGTAACAAATCTATTTGATCTATGTATCCATTAATAAGTTGATTTCAATAAAGCTTGGTATGTTATGCTTGTGTTCCGTGCATTGTTAAATTTTCTTTCGAGAAAGGGGCAAACCTTTATAAATACAGATTACAATGATTTCAAATTGATAAAAAATTCTGAATTGTATGCTTATAAACACCAGTGAAATCCATGTGCTCGTGCATATGAATGTCTATAAATAAATTTTCGTTCATGGACATACAGACTTAAAAAATAAGGGATTGATGATTTATCCATGGCCCCAGTATATATTTTAGATCTATTTCTCAAGAAAATAGGACCATAATTATGAGCATATAACAATCATTGGTTATAGATTCAAGTTACATGGTGATTCCATAACAACTTTGATATGCAAGCCATAACCATTCATTTACCAGTAATAGAAAAGAAAGAATGTAAAAGTCACCATATTTCTTCCTAGATAGAGTTAAAAATTCTTCTAGTTCTTATTTATAACCATTCATTAACTAATAATAATAACATGATTTAAAAGGTATAATAATTTATATTAATTCTTTCTACATACTAGAGTTCAAAATTGTTGTAGTTCTTACTCTCTAAATATGATAATTTATATTAATTCTTTCCACATAGTAGAGTTCAAAATTATTGTTGTTCTTATTCTCTAAATATGAAAATTGCAAATTAGGAAAGCAGAAAATTTGAATTTAAGGTTACATGGGATTCTCTATTTGTTGGACTAGATCTTGATTCTTGTAGTGTTTGTAACATGTGGTATTGATCCAACTGAATTTTTCCTCTTTGGTAGGTCAAATTGCTTTCAAGGTGGACTCTTATGTGGAGAAGGATGTCTCCTCTGTAGAATTGAGTTGTGGGGCACATGCTTCCTATTCAAATGGCTCTAATCATGTGCCTTGGGTGGATTTTGTCAAATCCATCAACACAAGGGTTGTGAGTTGACCCTCTTATTTATATTGATGCTTCTTCTAGTTTTGGTGAAATTGCATTACATATTCTAGATATGGTGGTGGATAGAGCTAATGCCAAAATGGATAGCTATTTGGTTAGAAAAGTTTTGGGCCTTAGATCAAACAAAGACACACTTAGGTTCTAGATGGATAAATGTTGGTCACCAAAAGGGCACTTGAAGGTGATTGGCATGGTGAAAGGTTTCTTTCTATTTCCCCTTTTTCCTTCTCCTATCATAAGGATGCGAGAGTTGTTGATCAACTCCACAAAATCCCAAGGATCACCTACAACAAAAATAACTTTCCATGTAATGCCCCAAGCCACCTCAATCACTTCATCAACATACATCAAACTTATGAGTTAAAAATGTAGTTGCATTCAAAGCTACAATCAACCTAACACCTATTGTAATACAAATATTTTAGCAAACGCTAAGCAATGCTATTAGTTTGTAGGATGATGACATTTCAAACCTGGGTTGAAGGAAGGACTATAACCTTATGCTGTCAGCCACAAAGAGATCAAAGGGCAATGAGTATTTTGTCAAAGAGTGGTAATGAAATGGCAGTGAGGATCAACCTTTAGGGTTTCAAGACCAACCAAGCCCTAGACAGTGCCTCAAGTGTGGAAATCTGACAATAGTAGTGATAAACAAAGTGATGGTCATAGCAATTAAGATTGTAGTCATACTCAGTTTTAGGACAGTCAAAACACTATCATGGTTAACTATGCATAAGAGGCCAATGTATGCATCATAGGTTGGTGACAGTCCCACATCATAGATATGGTTTCTTAACCAGACCACTCTTGTTATTCGTTATTTGTCCTATCTTGAATGAACCCAGAGCATGGGTTTAGTGCTTTGTTATTGTATGTTTAGGTGATGTTGTCTTCTAATGTTCTTTTATGCAATCTTGTCTCTCTTCAATATGAGTGTCTTAGTAAACACATATGTATGGTAGAAAGCAACCAAAACTAATACTTCACACTCCTGATTAAGCTAGTTCAAATGGATGTACTATGATATTAGAATATTTGTGGGTTTTTTGAGTTCTAATGAGTTGAGGTGTTAGTATCCTCATAGTCTGTAGTACATAAAATAGCTCTACTTTTTTCTTTTCAATTAAAAACTTTCATAAAATACAGTGACATTATACTGGTTGAAGAATTTGTTCCAAATTAGTCTGCCCATCGATAATAATGCAGAGTAAAAGGATTTTGTGAAGGAAAAGAATACTGACAAGCAAATAGATGAGTGAAGAAGCAATGATTGTCCAGTACCGACCCAAATATGAATATGCAACAAAAGCTCCCAAAAGAGGCAACATGGATTCCACCCTAACCATATGTTCACATTTCTTGCAGCAATGGTAGTGCTTTCATGCAAAACACTTGTGAGATAAGTTATCAAATTTGAAGATATGCCAGCATGAGCAAACCTCTCTGCAATCTCCACCCCTGTGAGTAAAAAATAAATGTAATGATTGAAATCAAGATAAATCAATTGTGAATAGATAGATTCATCAAAAGAAAAGGAGAAAAGGATTGCTCATGTTGACAGAACAATCTACATTTTCTGACTATAAAACAATTTTTTTTCTCTCAAAGTACAAAAAAATATTTCTTATTCCTTCTGCAAAAATAAAATTATGAGAGAAGAGAGGACTCATATTAGTGTAAACAAGTCCCAACATCTTTGGTGCGATCCACTTCCAAAACACAACCTATGAATTACAAATTTGTAATACATGAGATATCATGAACTATCTTTGTGTGTTAATAAAACAACACTTGTAGATACAAACTGAGCCGAGAAATAATCCAAGTTGGAAAAATGTCAATACCTGTTTAGGCATCTGATACGATTTTACTTTCTCCTTCATCTCAATGTTAAATTTATGTAGATGATCCTGAGTGGTGCCAGGTATTTTTGCAGTTCCCTATGCACTTCAAAAAAATCCCACTTCTAAAATTTTAAATATCTTTACTTTATCTATTTACTATTGTTTTGAAGTTTTCAAAGCATAGTTATCTTTTTGGATTTTTAACTATTAAATTTTTGAATATAATGGATAAATAAGTAGACATTCTAAGTCTTTTTGTTGAAATTACATTGTCAGCTTCCAACCTCATATTTTGCCTGAAGAATTGCGGTGATCAAACAAAGTTCATTGAAAAACTGATCAATGTAATTTGTGTATAATATATATTTGAAAAATTGAAAATGTAAGAGTAACGGATTGCAAGAGGTAGCAACTTGTTACAAGTTTTCCACAAAATTTTGCAATGAGCAAACATAGTGTGATGTACTATCATGGTATTTTACTGTTTATGTATCCCTTAAAGGTTGAAAATATGAGTAAGAGATTGAATATTGTAGCAACTAGGTTGAAGAGTTAACACAGGGAATGAATAATATGTATGAACAACTATTCACTGGTGGATTCAAACGGGGAAAAGAACGTTGATATATGGTTCTATTTCAGACGCATGCACATTAGACTTGGAATCATTTCATTTACCGATGTTACCATTTTATTTTCATGCAAATAAAAATGTATTATGAATAATTAAATAAATATCCACCACTTGCATCAGATTAAAGTCAATCATAGTTGTCACCCTACAATTTTTTTGCATATATCCTTTTGCACACATGTTATCTTTCTTTGCATACATGTTCTCTAAGATTGCTTCCTAAAAGTTTATCTAGGAGAATCTTTTCTCACCTCTATCTCATTATTACAAATACATATTGGCTATGTACCTAACTCATGGTGGTATTAATACATTATTGGCCTGATAAAAAATATGTAATTAAATAATTACAGATTAGAGATTGAAACGATGTAATTAATCAAGGATTCAATGCATTTGATTGTCTAGTACCGACCCAAATATGAATCTGCAACAAAATCTACTGAGCCGATAAATAATCCAAGTTGGAAAAATGTCAATACCTGTTTAGGCATCTGGTACAATTTTACTTTCTCCTTCATCTCAATGTTAAATTTTTGTAGATGATCCTGAGTGGTGCCAGGTATTTGTGTTGTCATTCATAACACATGAAATGTCATATCCAAATTTCAACATTAAGCATGATTAAGCATTAGTAATTAGTAATTTGGAAATTTTTTGCATTAGTTACAATTACAAGCATAGTGCCTTTTGGAAAAAAAAGTTGCAGTTCCCTTACTCTGATTTAAACTTTACAAAGATAAAGAGTAATGGAACTCAACCAAAGTCCACAAAAGGCTTTTATGAATGTCTATTAACAATGTTACAATAACAACAATTAATT
Organism: Sequoia sempervirens; assembly: GCA_007258455.2. Lineage (NCBI taxonomy): Eukaryota > Viridiplantae > Streptophyta > Pinopsida > Cupressales > Cupressaceae > Sequoia > Sequoia sempervirens. The sequence goes on from VDFB02076095.1 coordinate 5,938, forward strand.
AGACTTAAAAACCAATAGATAAGGGAGAAACAAAGGGAACACTTAGCACTAGCAGTAGAGTGGAAGATTTAGAATGTTGAACGATCTCTAAAAGGAATGGATTGAAGAGAATTCTCTGTTTGGAAAATAGATGGAAAATGTGCAAAAAGATGCATATGGAACTAAAAGCTTTGAAAATATTGTATCCATATCAAAGCATTACCTTAATTTCAGCTTCTTCAACTGTTACATCAATTCAATACCCACGAAGAGTCTATAATGCACCAATGAGATATAGTGATTCTTAGATGAGCATTGTAAACAAAATCAAGGCTGAAACAAGAATAAACATATACTATTTGAGAGAACCCTTCCTAGCAAGCACCATTCTATCCTCCTACCAAAAACCAAGATTATTAGAAATTTTAAGGCTTATATACATATATAGACTTGTGTAACTTTTCTACTTTTCACTCAATCACTACCAAAGTTTCATTTATGTTATATCTATCTACCTAGATAAATTTCCTCCTCAATATAGGTAAAGGTAAAGATAATTTATTAGGTCACTGCCAAGAGAGACATCAAATTTCACAAGGAGATTGTTTTTCATTTACCTTATTTATTGTTGGAGATTGTTTTTTCATTTACCTTATATATTGTTCCAAATTCAAACATGCAACCTATGGTGTATGTATGCCTTCCAATATATGAGCATTAACTCATGTCCTTAATACAAAGAAAATAATTACAAAGGTTAATCTATGCCATGGATGATGCTAGAAAAAAATTTAGTAATAAAAGGATTGAAATACAATGCTACAATGTTTGGAAGTACGGTATGACTTGAAGGGTAGATGAGCTACAATGCTTGGAAGTACGGTACTTTTAAAAGAAAAGTACAAAATGTCTTCACATCAAGTCTTCTTATTATAGTAGACAGACTACCTTTCTCTATCCCTTCTACAACTAGATGAGCTAAACTTACTGAATTGAGTACTTCAATCTTGTTCATAGCTAATGCAATATAGATGTTTTAATCCTCTTTTCTTTGATTTAATAGGTGGGAACATCTTTTCCCTTCATTTTTTATATGCCCATTTGAATTAAAAGAAATTATTATCAAATTTTAGCATGAAACATTTTAGATTTCCTTATTCTTATTAAGTCTAAGTTCTTCCTTAGAGATTGGCCCTATTAGTACTATAACTCCACATGTTGAATAATCATCTATTAGATGATGTAGATGTGCCAATAGATACAGTATATGTATCATCATAAGTTAATTTTCTATTAAAGCAATTTCAATTAGCTGCCAATCTAATTAGCATCTTTGCAAGAAGTTGTTGAGCTTGTCTCCACTCCAACTATAAATATGTAATCCATTTTAATGAACAGTATCTGCAACTTGTTTAAGCTTGTGGTACATGTTATTTTTTTTAAGCAAGAAATCTTAGTCTATGTTTATTCTACACTTAAAAACTATTCCATTCTTTCAAAAATTTCCAAACTTTTGTTCTCAATCTTTCTTTCTTTTGAATAGAATTGGTGGTCTTACTGTTGATTACTTGGGGATTTCAGATAAGTAAAATTGTGGGCAGTGGCAACCAAATAGTCTCTGGTAATTGTCTAGCTCATTTAGAAATAAGCAAGAGCTTCTCAGATAGAGACAATGAAGATGCTTAGTTTGTGAAATATGGGGAGTCATTGAGGGACAAGAAGTGGGCTTGGTATGTTCTCTCTCTCTTACTCTTTCTCTATTTAGACTTTATGTTTCAAAACTTAGATATTTTGGTTGAGGTCTTGTTCTTTAATATATCCTCCAATTGATTATGATTGAATTGTGTTGATTCATTTATTCAGGTGGAAAAGAAGCAACTAGGCATTTTTTAATGAGCCTCCACTGTCAGAAATGGAGGTACCTACCTATAAATATACCACACAACATCATGTTGCTATGATTGTGGACCAAAAACAAGGCTTGTCCACAGATGTAATGGCAACCACTTAGACAATATGAAAATTTTGTATATAAATAATTCACAAAGGATGCAACTGTAAATATTTATTTGGTTTCTATAATACACTCGGATATATTGTGAAGTTGGAGAGCACTATAAGAAATTTGGTAGAATTTAGTATTAGACATGTACTGGGCTACAATTTTTTGTGCTTGCATGGATACAGATGAAGGAAAAGGTATTTGGGGTGATGGCATGGATAAAGATGAAGAAAAAGATATTTGTTAGTGCTTCAAATCAACTATGATCCACTTGTAGGGTTTGAAAGATTTCTGAAACAAAACCTTTGAATCAAGAAGATAATTAGGTTCCATTATGAGCATGCTCATGATATGTTTGGAACATGCTCATGAGAGAGCCTACAACCCTTCTATAAAATGTGCATTTTTAAAAAATCTATGACTTAATAATCATTTAAATACTCACAACTCTCAAAGTTTTTAATTGTAGCCCCCACCTCTCATTATGTTCAATACTGAGGCAAGAGTGCTAGTAGGTTTAGGTGCAAGAAGTGTCCCAACAAAAAATGATGGGTTTACCACAACCAGATTGGGGCCCTGCCCCTCTGCATACTTCCAGGCCTCTTTCTCAGCAAGAGTTTTTTCATATGCATACCAAAGTTTCACGAAAAACATACCCTAAATTTAGAATTATGTAGATGTGAATTGAACCTAAGAAGTAAAAGATTTCATGAATAAGTTTATAGAGACATTTTGGGGCTTTTGTTGTTTATACCAAGATGATCAAGTTTACTCTTATACTCACAGCATGCAGTGCCTATTAATTACTCTTGTACAAGCAATTCAATGCTTCTAACCAGTGAAATATAATCTTCAAAGGAGGGTATTTATACTTACATTATATTGTTTGTAGTATTTTGGATTGCTCCAATGGGACTCATCTAAAAGACAAAGCTCTTGAGTATTTACAGAGGGTTAGCTTGAACAAGACTTGAGGACATTGAGATTCTCATTCACACTAGGATCAATGAAGGCCTCCTACTTGGCAATACATTTCACAAAGAATAAAACTAAACCAATTTTTGTCATAAAAACAAAAAAAAAGAAGAAAAAATCCAGTGGAGGACAACCTACCATGATGTTGTGATCATTTGGTACTACGATAGGGAAAGCTGCATGAAACACCCCATCCACTCCATTTATTGCTTCATTGAAGCTACCTTCTTCTAACAAGTCTTCTTTCATTATTTTAAGCCTCTGCTTTGCACCAGGCAAATCCCATGGATACCCTATCTTCTCTACATTATTAATCACAGGAAAATACATCATTTATTTATTTTTTAAATTAAAATAAAACATTCTAAACCCTATATATAGGATACATTGATACTTCAAAATCATCTAAAGGAATTTGAAATTATGTAAATATATGTCAATTAAATATCTGGTTAACAAACAGTAGTGTAAACAATGTAACCCTTGTTGAGAAAAGTAGGAATGAGCTAAGCAGCAATGAATCCTAAGCCTCCTGTCATGCACATCTCCTTACCATTCTTTGTCATTCTTTACTGAAAACGCTTGAACCCAACTAGCTTCAACCATTTCACTTCTCTATTTTGGTGAGCTACGCCTGAAAATAAGGTTTTGACAAAGATTTTAGAGTATGTTTATTAAAATGAAAATTATGTCATTTCAATTCTTCATTTTGGCGAGCTACATGTGAAAATAAGGTTTCGAAAAAAGTTTTAGAGTATGTTTATTAAAATGAAAATTAGGAATAGCACTATTGATTCTTTGTGAATAAATAAATGACTAACTATTTAGTCATTTTTATTTGTGTGACTAAATAATTTTTTAGTCAATGAACAAATTAGTCATTTATTTACTCATTTATAGTTGAGTTGCAAAAAATTAGTAGAATTTAGTCATTTTTAGTTGTTGTGACAAAAAATTTTAGTCACGTAGTCATTTATTTGTCAAATTCTACTAGAGGGAGGATCGGTGCTACAATTTTCGATTGTTGAACTAGAGAAGTCAATCACCAAATGGTCATAAAGTGTAATGGTGGTTTGAGATGGTTGCTATGAAGCTCAAGACCCTAAGGTTTGAGTGTTGTTTTGGAATGGTGCTACTTTTCGGAAATCAAAATGTTGAAGGACTAGGGTTGATATTTCACTTCCTTGTCTAGAGGACATGTTGTGAAAAAGCTTACTTGAACTATCTACGAGTCCCAAGTAATTGTTGATATCATAGACATCTGAGTGAATGAATTATCCCAGTGGTTTGTTTGATTTTGATTTCTAACAAGTAGGATGGAAATAATGGATGAGGGACTATATGACTTATCTGGTTTTCCAATTGTTTCGTTCTAACAAGGATCCTATAAATAGCTTCATTTTTTTTCCAATTTTAAATAGGATAGAGAAATAGTGTCGGTTTATGAGAAAAGGTGCAAAAAAATGTGAGCAAAAGCGGCCAAATTTATCAGGTGTGGCCAAAAATGTGTCAAGTGCACGAATTTTGGAGAAGCAAGTGCGAGCTAGAAAAGCAAGTGCAACCTCTGTGTGTTTCTATCAGATGCGATGGTTGTTTAGGAAAAATCGAGTTTCTTGGGAAAATGCGAGCATCTTAGTAGCAAGTGCACTAGTTTCTCATAAGCAAGTGCGAGCAAAAATAAGTGGGTGATCCCACAAAGCTGGTTTACAATTTCTGGGAGATTCTAATTTTTCTGAAATCACATATTTTTAGAAAATATAATGATTTAAGCCTTAAAAGTTCCATCTAAAGTATTCCAATTGAAGAGGATTTGATCAAACTACCTTAGATCAAACCCCCTTGGATATAACCCTGCTAGTTTTAAACGATACCTATAACGGAGTCTCATATACACCTATCAAAATGCTGATAAAAAACCACTTTTGATTTACCTTTTGGGGGATTAAATGAATTCATTTAAATAAAAAAATTGTATGTAGTCTTTATTATAAGCTTCCCAAAAGTATAATTTTAAATAAATTTAATTTAATTATTATATTTATTTTTTATTTCTTGTGAATGTAGGTTTTTCACAGAAAATCAAGTTCTTTGTTCTACACATGTGGAAAAATAGAAGATTATCAATTTTTTTTTTTTTGAAAAATAGGAGTGCACCGGATATTGAAGTCCTTGATCCAACAAAAAAAAAAGAATTTTGATACATACAAAAAGTTGTGTTATCTGATGCCTATTTACGATTGTAATTGGTTTGACTTCAAAAACTTGATTAAGGAAAAACTATTCAATAAAACACTATGAAACCAATTGGAAGCACTAGATATCATAGTTACAAATCTAAATTCAAAAATTAGTATTTTATCCTTCATCATGGAAAAAAAAATTATGTGTTATACGGTGAGCGTCACTCCTTAAAAATGGTGTTTATTGAAAAAAAACTAGTTTTCGAAGGATATGGAAAAAGAAGTGCAATTTTATTCCAAAAATTTTGAAAAAAATAATTTAGAATCTACAGACAAAATGTCACAAATCACTAGTTTGTATCATCTTCAAATTCCTCATGGTTTAGCTGCCATAAGTGTCTGAAAGTGAAGATTTATTTAGAAAAATCAGTTCACTGTCCAGTTTGGCCAAAAATTGTAAACTAGTATTATGGGATCATCCAAGCAAGTGTGTGGGTCCCACAACAAGTGTGTAGTTTTTGTCAAATGCAACTAATTTTCATCAGTGAAGTTTCTAGGACTGAGAGCGAATGCAATGATCTTTTAGCAACTACGCCAGAAAATGTAACAACTGCGCTCGAATTTTGTGCCAAGGTGGTCTCTATGTGTTTTGTTTCCAGTCTGAACAATCTTTCTTTGAATTTTTGCAAGTTGTTTTTTTTCTCAATTTCTCTTTGTTTGGAGTATGGCAAGTGATACAACACTTGGACTAACTCAAAAAGCATGGACTTGAGTGACCTTCATGTCTATGGATTTAAGTTGTGAAATCACAATACCCAAGCCATAATTTCCAAATGTTTACTTTGATCCAATGTGGCCTGAAATTGAAGCCTAAATATTCAAAAACCTTTAAGGGAAATCCTTTCAAGGAGTGCAAACATAGGGCTTCTTTCATAAGCATACACTAAGTCAAAGGGTTTGTGATTCAACCATCATGTTTAGTGTTTGTTTGGATGTGTTCTTTTTAGATCAAGCACAAAGTTTGATGTCAATTTTGTTTTGAGTGTATTTGGAAAGTTTAACATAAACAAGCAATTACAACCCTAGTGGATAGAAACCATCCTTTTAGGTAGGCTTGCCTCATGCCCTTAAGGGATGATTTTACATGCAACTTATGGCACGTTCTTGAAGTCAGACATGGCAAATAACTTCTCAAAAGTAAATTTTGATGCACCACTTTCAAAGAATGTTTTTAGATAAAGAGGTAGCTTCTAAAATAATTTGGCTCTTATTCATGTTTTGGAGGTATTATTTTTAGGCCCCTATACATGTGGTGTTTTTCTCAATTAAGAGACCTCCCATCCCTTATGGTTTTTTATGCATCACAAGGATATTGAGGGAGAATACGTCGACATAGGCTAGTAGCACTCAACGAGATGATGAACTTTCCTCACACCCACAATTTATTTATATAGCATTCCACAACGAAATTACCCGTTGGGTTACCTATGAGTTCTCCAACGTGGGATGTTTCTCAATAGGCAAGCCCTCTAAAAAGGTATTCTTGAAAAAACTGCAAAGCTCAAGAATTTTTCACTCACCCAAGATTGCCAAAAGGTGCGAGGGGAGAAGACAACCATCTAGCTTTCCAAACACTAAATGTACAACATACACTTCATAGCAGTTTGATTCTTTTTAAGCACCTTGAGCAGTGCTATCCCCAAAATATGTGAATAAAGCATAACAACTTGTTCTTTTTAATTGCACCAGTACAAAGTATTCAGGATATCAATCACTTAAGATAGCAATGGTGCAAGATAGAAAGAATAATTTGTTCATTTTTAAACCCAAATATGAGTGTTCCCAAGAAATCAATCCTGGTCTTACTTTGCCAACAAAAGAAAATACGAGTGTGAGTCAACAAAAATAAATCGTTTTGTGTTTGTTCTTTTTATGCACCAAAATCAAAGTTCCTAATTATGAAAACTTGGAAAGAGATCATTTTTAGAGAACCTTAATTGAAATGTTTGTTCTTTTTATGCACCAAATGATAATTCCTGACTTAGAAAAACTTTGAAATGGTTCATTTTTAAGAGCACCAAAATGAAATATTCATTTTTGTTGTTCTTTTTAAAGCATCAAATAAAAGTTCTTATTTTAAGAAAACATGAAAATGATTCATTTTAAGAGCACCAAAATGAAGTATACATTTGGGTTTGTTATTTTTTAAGCACCAAATAATGATTCCTACTTTAAGAAAGCTTGAAATGGTTCATTCTAAGAGCACCTTAAAGACAAAGTGTGTTTGTTCTTTTTATGTACCAAAACAAATATTCCTTATAACTTAACAAAAAAAGTTTGTAAATCTAGAGTGCTTTGACCGTTCTTCTTCCCTATAGAAAATGAGTTAGTGTTTCTCAAACCTTGCATACAAACATGTTAGCACCTATCACACATTCAAAAGTAGGCATCCGTTAGCAAAAAATTAGTTACAAATTTGCAGATCTCAAACATAGGTCTATCAAAGAAAATACACATAAATCATAATCAAGTGCACTCTTTATTAGAGAGTAAATGTGTAGGTTTAGAGCAAGTGCACCCTCTTTCATCAATTAGATGTGCAGAAAAAAGCGTGTGGTTCTTGGTGTCAACTGCGTAGTTTTTAGAGTCAAGTGCACGGTTTTCTTGGTAGGCAAGTGCAAAATTTTCTAGGACAATGCATGAAAACTTCTCTAGAAGCAATTTTGGAACCTGCAACTTCAAAAGTTCTTGATAGACAAGTGCAAACTTTTCTAGGATAGTGCATGAAAACTTCTCCAAAAGTGATTTTGGAACCTGCAACTTCAAAAATGGCTCATAGAAACATTAGCATAGGGGACCATGGTCCCACTATGTGTGCTAGAATGTGTAAGAGGGGAAATGATAGATGCAAACAAGATAAATGCAATTGAAATCAGAATCTAATCTAAGATCAAGAACATAAATCTAAGATCTAATCCTACACTTACGAAATAAAACTAAGCTATTGAAAACATATCATGAAATCCTATGATTATCAAATTGAATTCAAAACAAATCAAAGTGTTACCATCCCTTATCAGAGTGTTTTCGCTTGATGTTGGATTGTTTGTATCACTGTGAAGCCTCCATAGTTCGTGTGTGAAGCTTTGAAGAATGATGTGTTTGGTTGATCGAAGGTATGTTGAAGCTCTATCAATGGTGATCTTGACAGTACTTCATTGTGCAAAATAGGTTGATTCTTTAATCCTTTTTTGTGAGGAAAGAGGTTTATTATATAGAAAATGAGATTAGAAACAAATGATCAATATTAAACAATGTTGAATCAAGATCGATGGTAGAGAGGTGTTGAGAGGATTTAGACATGAATAATCTATGCAAAGTAGATTGCACAATTTGCGTGATTGAAGAAATAGATTGAATGATCAATGGGATTGAAGAATAGATTGATCAGTCAGGAATAGATTGACCAGTCAGGGAATTGTAATTTTCTCAATTAGAAATAGATTGATTAGTCAGGATTAGATTGAGAAATTGGAGGATCATAATTTACTCAATTAGAAAAGTGGTTGAAAAGGGTTAATTAATTTATTCAATTCATTCATTCATTTTGGAGTTGAATGTGCAAATCAAGTTTGACTTTTGCAAGTAAAGTTGCATTAGTTTGATTTGATTTTTTATAATGATTTGAATAGTTTGATTTAATTATCCAAATTTTAGAGGGAAAGTGTCATAATTAATTTATTATGATTTAATAATTCAATTAACTTAGGGGAATACGGTGATTTAGCAACATAATTAAATAATTGGTATGATTTAACTAATTAGGGTGAATAAAGTGAAGATTAGGACTTTATTAAATAAATATAATTTTAATTTGTCAAAATTGATGAAACATGAATTAATTAAATAATGTCGTTTTATTCAATTAATAGCAGAAATAGGGTTTTTAGGACTTTATTAAATAAATGGAATTTATTTAATTTGTCAAGAACAATGAAAAAGTGAATTAATTAAACAATGCTGTATTATTCAATTAATAGGGGAAATTAGGGTTTCAGATGATTTTGATGTGAAATTCAATGATGTTTGATGATAATGATGTCGATGATGTGAAAATGTCGTTTATAGTGTGTGATAGGTGTTAATTCAATTTTACATGTCTACAATTATATATTGATTTTTATATATTAATACTTTTTTTTTTAATAAACGAATATTCGTTTCTTAAGTGTAAATAATAGATATCCATTTCTACCATATATTCAATATTAACATATATCTATTTTGCTTTAGTATTTGGCTTGGGGGTGACCAACCTGAAAAGTTGACATCTTCAACGTGTTTATAGGGGTTGTAAGAATTTTTTGAACTTCACCCTTCATGTTGACTTTTTTTCATTCGATTTTGATGAAACAAAAAGAGTTTGTTCAACAAATTGACATAATTCTACCAATATAAAATATGTTTTATTTTGAATTTAATAGGTAATTATTATTGATTTTCTACATGCACTATGTGTAAAGTCTTGATTGATAGGTTAATATTTTTAAAATTCCTACTAGAAATTCATAACTAAATATTTACTTGTAAAAAAACACAAAATAATATGCATCACATCTAGGCATGTATCCTCTACTTATATTGAAAGATTCAGAAAAAAAAATTATTTTGCTTCCCATTAGGGTGGTCGAAAAAACACCTGATTTTTACTTTTCTCTTGAAAATTTAGCACTACTTCATTGAAATTTCAAATTTTCACCAAATAGATTTACATTTTTCCAAAAAAGGACTAGTAGCTTAGAAACTAAATTCAATTTTCTGCAAATTTTGTTCTTACATATTTTTCAAATTATGTTAATAACTTATTCAAATTTTTATTTCAAGTTGTGTAACTCTATTTTTTTTTAAATTTCATTGCCACTTAGGAGCCTAGTTTGGACTCCCATGATCCTACACTGACCCAAGTGTTGAAATTTTAATGATTTTGGAAGACTTATCGAAATCCGACAAGGTTGTGACAACCTTGTTGGAACCTGACAAGGTTGTCATAACCTCTCCAATTCTTGAAATTAATTTTCAAGCAAAAAAAATGGTAGACGAAAGTTTCACATGGTTTGTAACTCCTATCAGCACCTGCATTAGTCTTGACAACTACTCAATGGCTCTACATACCTGTAACGCCCCGCCTTGGTAACCATTAAAACATAGTGTAAAGAGTGAAATTAACTAAACAATTTTTTTAAAAAAAATATATTTAATTTACACAATTGCCATAAGGTTTCCAAGACGACATTACTCAAACCTAACACATAAACTCAACACGTTAACATAAACATAATACAAATTTAATGCCAAGAATGGTTCAGTTTACAAAACTTATTACATTCGAGAATCCATAGGTTCAGATTACAACAAGAGAGATTTTAATAAATCTCAATACATCCAAAGATGGTACAATATAAACACTCTTATACAAGAGGTACCTTTTACAAAGCATATAGTGATCATATCACAACTGACATCCATATCCACAAACATGCTCCGCATCCACAGTCACGAACAATGAAGTAACTAGAACCAACTGCAAGCATAGGACCATCTACAAGAAAATACTAGGAAGGTGTAGCACGGTTTCCTCCCGACCACGTGGAACCCAAAGGTCCACTCCCTCTGTGCTAGGAGATAATGACAGGTCCACAAGCAAAGAAGACAACATAACGATTACGTGGTTTACAAATTCACATCACGACATAACAATTACAAATCATAACAGATACAATCCCAGTAACAAATCACATCAAATATAAATCTGAACACAAGGATCACCATCATGGTATAGACTAAGAGTGTCATCACACTGTCAGGATAGGTTACCCTAGTGAATCTTCCTAGACTACCGGCCCTCTCCAAGAGTTACCCTGGTAGCCTCTACTGATTCCCGGCCCCTATGCAGACCAATGTGGAGTCACTTCATCTTTCAAGAGGACAAGATGATGACTTGCCATTCCAGGCCTTCTCAACCTTTTCTCAACCTGAACGAGCGTTAAGACAGTAGGTGAGGCACACTTTTATCTGAATTATTGTTTATAACTTCCCAACCCATAATTCATTAGTTAGGTTTTCACTGAATTAACACACCTATGATAGGTTACCCAGACAATCACTTCTGGATTTCAGCCCCTACCGCAAGCCACTCTTCTATAACATGACTCAACATATAATCAATCTAGGGGAAGCTATCGAGCACAAAAATCAAAACCAGTATGTTTACATCCTTCACTAGAGGCAAATCATAATCTCTAGGATGTCACTTCAAACGACCACAAAATGATACAAAGCTATACCCCCACATAAGATAATTGTAATATGAGCATCATGATAAAAATGTAATAATCTTACAAATTCCACTTTTCAAGCTTTTGATGAAATAAAAATAAACATCATCAATATTACATTATATACACACACCAAATAGTTACAATCTACCAAACTTCATGAGTTAAACGTTCATAATAACAATTTATTAGTATTAACATTTTTCTTGTAATTTCAAAGAAAACAAAATACATCTATATTCAATAGAGTTAGGATTTTTTTAAATCCTATGCATTCATATCTTAAACACTTAAAGGAAGCCTAATACACTAATATATAAATATATGTGTATAATAGCAAGAAAGAGAAAATTTTGCTTTATTCCATTTAATACTAAATTAATTCTCATTGTAAATAACAAACTTAAAATTATAACTTTATGATATTTTTTGAATCATAAATTTTCATTTTACCAATCTTAGAGGAGCTGATTTTAGCTGAAATCACATATTTTTAGAAAATATAATGGTTTAAGCCTTAAAAAGTTCCATTTTAAGGATTCCAATTGAAGAGGGTTTGATCAAATCACCTTAGATCAAACCCCCTTGGATAGAACATCGCTAGTTTTAAACCATACCTATAAATGAGTCTCCTTTACACCTATCAAAATGCTGATAAAAAATCACTTTTGATTTAGCTTTTGGGGGATCAAATGAATTCATTTAAAATTTATTTCAAATGATTATGGTATTCCTCAGAACAAGCTATCCAATGAATATAATTTTAATATGTTTTGGTTTTGTTATGTATTTGTTTTTTAAGTTTTATTAAACATAGGTTTTCATGAAAATGAATTTCTTTGTTCTTCACATGTGGGAAAATAGAAGATTATCAAAAAAAAAAAGTGAAAATATGAGTGCACTAGATATTGAAGTTCTTGATCCAACAAAAGAAATTAAATTAAATTTTGACATATACAAAAAAAGTTATCACGTTATACGGTCGCGTTGTGTCTAAATTGTAATTAGTTTGAATTTGAAACTTGATTAAGGAAAAATATTCAATTAAAAACTATATAACCAAGTGGAAGCACTAGATATCGAGTTACAAATCTAAATTTGAAAGAATTAGAATTTTATCCTTCATGGAAAAAAAGTTATGCATTATACGGTGTGCGTCACTTTTTAAAAATGTTGTTTTGAAAAAATCAATTTTTCGTGGGAGATGGAAAAAGAAGTGCAATTTGATTCCAAAATTTTGAAAAAATATTTTTAGAATCTATAGACAAAATTTGATGAGACTCTAGTTTGCACCATCTTCAAATTCCTCGAGTTTAGCTATAGGTGACAAAATGTAAAGAATTTAGTTAAGAATAATAATTTGATGTCGGTTTGGCCAAAATTGTAAACCACTATTATGGGATCACTTATATAATCTTATATATATATTAATAGTGTTAACATAAGTTAAAAATAAATTAACTGCCACTCCTATTTTTAACAAGGACGAAAAGTGATCCATACGCATAAGTAATTAACAAAGTTCAGAAAAGTGTGAATGGTTCCATGCAAGACGCCTAATAAGATAAATGAAGTGATCCATACCTTGCACATCAGACTTAAGTCTACTAAAAGAAACTTCTAATGAAAATTGATAACTACAGTTTTCTACGCCTTAAAAGTCTGAGAGAATTTCGCCCATGAATCAATGTTGAACTTAACCATTGTCGCAGTAAAGAACTCTCTAGCAGTAACTTATAGTTACATGCATAATACAAATCTATTGCATGATATAATATATCTTCATCAACAACGGTACAAAGCATGGGAAAACATTCAAAAGTTATACTGGATAATATTTAAGAATTAGACACTCTTTTGATATCACGCAGTGCTAAAGACACAGGTGGAACCATTTATAAGGGAAGAAAAACCAGGATAAAGAAGTAATTTTGTACGCAAAAGAGTCAAATTGGGACGTAGGATATTGGTATTTAAAAAAAAAAAAATTAAAAAGAATGGATGATAACGTATTTAAAGCTGGATGGTGGAGAGTTGACAGTTTGCTATGTTGCTTTACCTGCTAGCATCTTTCCTGGCACAATACATTCTCCAAGTTCGTATGATGGGGTCACCGCCAATTCAAGCAGTCTACTCTGTAACGCCCCCCCATAACCATTTCTATTTGGAAGTCAAGGGCTGTCTCTTGAAACAATGGAAGAAAGAAATTCAGAAGGAAGGTCGATTGCTTGCCACTTGATCATACAGGGAACGTTTTCATAGACAATACACACAGGGACGTTTTCAAAGTTAAATCTCACTCTAATCCCTTACAGAGGCTACGCACTTTTTGTATGGAGGTTAAAATATCAACTGGATTTGTAAACTATAAATACTATTTCCTTTTATTCAAAATGAATAAAATACAGAGATAATACCACTTCTACCAAGCGGACTGCGTAGTAACATCTTATGACAAATTTGAGTAAAGATTCCACAAAAGATTATCAATCTACATGTATCCTAAATCCGACATGGGGTTCATTATGCTGTCCATAAACTATATGCGCGATTGGGTTCAAGAATCTTAGACATATGATAACTTAAGTGAAGTATATTTGTTTATGGCACAAATTGTGAAAGGAAATCTATATTTAACAAAATGAAATATATAAATCTAAAATTAATAGTACAATATTTTCATATTTTCCATAAAGAACGATATAAAAGAAATGATAGCTATAACTTCAGAGTTTCAACCTTTAAAATACTACTTAGACTCATTCAGTACGCTAAATTAAACATATGTATAAGTCAACAGATATACAGGGAAATTCAATCTCTGTTTTCAGATCTAAGAATTTACTCTAAACTCCATTTCATCGTTTTCTTAGCATTTAAATTTTAACAATATTTTCAATAATCTTTGACTGCTTATTCTAACTATTTCTCTGTTTTATTTGTAGGTTTGATATATCATTAATCTTTCCAAACGTTCAAAGAAGAAATTTACTAAAACTTAAAAAGAAGAAAACCTAGTTAATCTGGGAATCGAGCTGAAACGAATTCTGAAAACTTTGCTGATTCCTCGATTAATTTTCCAGACTTCGACGGTGAGATTCAAATCAAAACCCCTTTTCAAACACGCTTGTGAACAAAACCTTAAAGAAAAATTCTTCTGAAAATAATTGCCGTGAATCAAAATTGCTAAAAACTGCTGCTGTAAGAAATATTCCCGTGAATCTTTTAAATCCCTTCCTTTTTCCATATATTAATTCATGCAATAAAGACTTCAATCATTCCCTTTTAACTGACAGTACAATTTGCATCGAAATTAACTCATTTAGTCCAACTCACTCTTCAAAATATCAGAACAAACCTTTAACTAACAATCAAAGATTCTTATCTCGTCAAAAATATCTTGCTTTAAAAATAACTATTTCACATAATTCAAGTTGCACAATTAAATCAGCAATAATAATATTTTAATTAAAAGCATTGCAAGGAATTAACTTTCATTGATAAATTCAACAACTTATTTAATTTAACTTAATAAATTTAAATCACAAACGTTGGTATAAACATTAATAAACATTTAATAAAATAAATATTAAATATGCAAACACAAAACAATGTATATATGAACACAACAAGACAAACTGGACTACATGGGGTAACACAGAGATACTCGTTCGAAAATGAACGATGGTTTAAAAGGACCTGTCAATACCTCTGACAACATATTTATAATGAATTAGGGTACGCTCAGACCTAATAAGCAGGTGGAGCCGTTACCCGGTACCTGTGCCTACAGGAAAACATCAAGGTTAAAACATATATATATACTCATGTTAGAAAACACACCGTGAATAAGAATTGCAGCATAGCAGGGTACTCATGAATGAGTAATGCTACACTGTCTTATTCACCAACACAAACGAGCAAGATCAATCATAAACAATCATAACAACAGGATAAACATAAGCAATACTCATAAACAATAAGCCACATCATGAATGAATCTATCACAATATCATCAAACTAATCACCTCAACATAACAACCACATGAAAAATCATAAGCTAATAAACCATATCAGATATATGTCTATCTCAATATCATCAAACTAACATAACCAGAAAACTAGGATGTCAATGTATCATCTGCAAAATCAAAACTACATAATATCCAATATCACTTCTAAAAAGAAACAACATAGTATTATAATAAACTAAAGCATCTATCAATCAAACCGAAACAACTATGATAGGATGTCATAGCGAGAGGGTCACTACAATACCAGTCACCCTTCATGAAAAATGAATTAAAAAAAAGCCTTATCGACATTTTTTTGGTTGTGAAAACTATTGAATGAACAAGACAACTAAGAGGGGGGTGAATTAGTTGTAGAAAATTAAAACATCAAAACCCTCAATAGTAATTAGATCCACATGCATTCATTAAACCCTTGTTGATGCAGTGTTTTCACACTTTCTCAACACAGGTAATGCATAGGTCCATCACCTTTCTTGAAAGGAGACTTCCAACACCAAGTTGCTGAAAATTGCCCCAAGGTCTCTCAGGTGCTAGGTCATGACTTGCAGGGAATTCCTCAGTTGATGTTTGATGTGATTTCGCTGGTAATCACAGGGTGGGCTTATGAAGCTAGATACAAAATGGATCTTACAAGTTGAAGTTTCTTGGAATGGGAATTGATGTGCACTTTGTTGCAGGTTCAAACAACAATTTGAAACTCTAATAGTTTCTTTAAGTTTTAGTTTTACAATGTGCAATGAACCTTAGTATAGGCTATTTCTAAAAAAAAGGGGAAAAGAGTAGGGAAGATGAGAGTTTCCTGGATCTGCAACTAATTATGAACAGTGATCATGGAGGTTCTACTATGGACAATTTCCTTCAAACATGATTCAACTTAACCAAGAAACCTACAGTATCATGAAATTTGTGCTATCCTCTAAGGTCTACAGATATTTTACCATTCATCCACCACATACATGCATGAATAAAGATAAAATTTTAAAGAAGCTTTAAGTTTTAACCCAGAATAACTTTACATAGCCATTTACCACCAACAAATAGTAAAAAGTATGGACTGGGAAGGCATCTACACAGCATAAATTTTCATAACCACAGAACAACATTACCAAATCGATCTAAGAAATCTAAAACCAACTAGAACAACAATGTAAATCTAACTAAAACATCTAACTATGGGAGATTGAATCATGAAACATGTAGAGAAACTCAGAAAATACACCAAAGTCAATGTATTTCCATTAAAATTTCTACAGCATGTCATTACAACAACTCAACTATCTCTTGAAAATGAGAGGAGACCCCCTATTTATAGTGTCCAAAAGGTAGAATGAATTTCCAAGATTAATTTGCATTATGTGGCCATGATTCATTACAAATTAAGGTTCTACCTACCCCACAATATTTTACAATTTAAAATACAACTTTGTCTTTATCCCTATTTTGTCCTCTAGTGACAACATTGTAGCATTTTGTCTTTTTGCTGATTTCCTTTCTATTGTAGCTATTCCTTTAGGAACTCTTCATCAATAATAGGGTTGTCTTCCTACTTCAAAGCTGCATACTCCATGAACTTCAGAAGTAATGGTTGGAGCTTGTCCACGTCTACGATTTCATATCACAGCACCTAATAACTCCACTCTTTGGATTGTTCAGTGAGCTTTTCCCAATCTTCATCATACTTGGTAGTGTGGTACTAGAACAACTCTGACTAGGCGAAGGCTCAGGCAGCAAAGCTCATGAAATTAGTAGTAATTTCATCTGACATCCCATCCTCAATCTTCTTCTAGAAATGGGGCCTTATCTTCTACGGATCTATTTGTATGGTAGGCATATCATATCCTATCAGTAACTTCAAGTATCAAGTACAAACCACTCTAATTTCCTTAGCCCACTTGATATCCACATTCACCTTATCGAGCACCAAATCCAACCTTTCTTTTCGATTGACAAAGTCTCACTTCCATACATCCACTAGCCAGTGGTCATCCATTTTGAAGGCGAGCTCCTTTTCCCAAGTCACGCTTGGAAATTTAAGAATAGCCTCAATATTCAGGTAGGTGGACTCATATCTTTCTGAGAAGTTAGTACAAAGCTTCCTCGTACCCTCAAGAGACTATTGGAGATCCAAGAATTTTTTAGTTGACTGGACAGCACGATCGATGCCCATGTTTCCAATGTATAGGACCTACCGGAACCAACTTTTTGTAGTCTTATCCAGGTTCTTTCTCTTTTCCAGCTTGTCTATTTACTCTTTTGATAGCAGTTGTGATGGAACCGTGCATGTGGTAGGTACTTCTTCCATGGAGGAGCATTATTGGATGTACGCCATCAGGTCAGCCACCTGTGCCTTAAGCTCTTCTTTTGAAATATTGTCCTATTGTATCAAGTGCACTACTGTGGCAACATATTCTTGGATGTGCTCTACCTTTTTCTCTCTAGTAGCCATTCCCAAATCAATGGTAGAGACATTGTAGCTTATCCCTTCTGTTCCCACTACTGGCATTACTACCTAGATAGTCCTAGATCCAAAGACATCCATCGTCACCTTGGATCTAATTTTGGGCTTCTTCTCCTTTTTGGTGTTTATTTGTGCCCTAGCTAAGATATCTTCCAACCTTGCTCTTGGGTCAGCCAGGGCAGGAGCTTTCTTCTCAAGCTGCTTTTCTAGCCATTCGGGCATAGCAGATTTTTCTTTAGGTGACTCACAATTATCTTCCCCCTCCTTTGTTTGGACTTCTATTTCTTTATCTCTAGGATCCTTTTCCTCCATTTTAGTGCCTTCTCCCTCTTCCTCATCAAAGTCTTGAATGAACACAAGGCATTTGATGGGGGACTTAGCATTACATCGTTCCCTGGGACCTTATGCTCTCTCAGTCTTTTGTTCCTCCTTTTCTTCAACCTCTTCATCTTGTTCATCCTTATGCATGGGCTCCTCAGGCTGTTCCATCTTGAGGATCTTGTCAGTTTGAACCTCACCTTCAGGTTTTTCCTCTTCTACATTCTCTTCTTCCTTGCGAGGAGGTGGCACATCTCCCTGCTATTCTTTTTATTTTTCTTCTTGTCCCTCGGAGAAAGTAATTTCTTCATCATTTTCAAGGATTACTTCTTGTTGTTCACCTGTAGGAAGCTCCAAATTTTCTTCTGCCTTGTCATCTTATTGCCCTTCTTCTTTGAGAGGTGACCTTTCTACTTCTTCTCTAACATTCCTTAATTTTTGGGCCAACTCCTCCTTAAGGTCAGGATCAAAATCTTGCACAATTAATTTTCTATCGGTGTCTTCTTCTTCATCTCTACTTTCAGAATATCATGTTTCTTCTTCTTCGCGAACCACCTTGTTGATTTGCAAGTGTTGGTACTCTGAATGTTCATGGTATTCATCTGCTTCCTCCTTTAATGCTTTTGTTGCTTCCCCATCTTGCCATTCCAGCTCCTCAAATATTTGCATTGTGGCTTCCAATGTGGGTGGTTCAGTCAGAGCCTTTAGGACAGGAACACTAGCAAGAACCTACACTAAGACAGCTTGGGTGGTTGAATTCATCAATACCTAGGAAATCTCAGAGGGAACATTATGCATATGCCATGAGAATACCTCGGGCAGTGTAAGTTTTGGTATTGGTATTTTTTCCATTGTTATCTGAAGTGATGTGGTGGGAGACATGGAGGCAGAGGAGGAATCAACTACCACAATTGGCCTAGTTGGTGAAGAAGAGGCAAGGTGGACCGCAATGTCCACTGTGGGCGGGGAGGTAGCCACCATAGATTGAGACAACGACGGAGGGGAAGTGGTGACGGAGGCAGCTGGTGGAGACTTGGGCTGACCTGCTTCCATTTCTTCCCCTTCTTGGAGTGGGTTCTCCAGAATGACAGGCCATGTAGAAGTACTATCTGACCTTTTATGCTTCTTGGAAGGTTCACCTTTCACGACCTTTCTCTCATACACCTTCAGGTTAGGCTATTGCTCCTCAGTTTTTTTCTTTTTCTGGGGCGAGCGAGTGGAAGAGACTTGGATGTTTCTCCTACTGAGGCTGTAGTAGCCCCATCATCTGTTTCATTGGGATCATTTTTGAGTCCTTCATAGGTCAAGACAACCCCCTGTTGCTTTAGTCAGGCTATTTTTCCATTGACCCATTCTTTGGTAGGAGCCTCACTTGGCTTAGTTATGATATCAAGGTCATCGACCTCTTGCTTGCTCCAGTCTATTGAAGGCAGTGGCAAGTTAGCGACTGCATTGTACCTAGGATCCATAATTGTTCTTTCATCTTCCTCAACTTGATCAGGTACAGGTAACAAGTTCACCCTTTTTACGAAGTAGGCAGTCATTCACATGTAGTGTCTCATACGCACCTCCTTATCATCTTATCAATTTTCCCAGAAATCTTCAACATGATGCAAATGGCCATAGTCAAGTCCAAGTTCCTTCCGTATATGCCCATAACGGTCGATTCGTGGACAGGTCGTATGAAGTTGGAAATGATATTCAGCTAGCTCCTTCTCTAAATTTATGACACACTGAGAGGTTTACATCTTGTACATCCCTTGGCCAAAAGAAAGAGGATAAGGGATTCCCACCAAATGTTTGCTACTGAGGAGAGTATGTACATGTCGTAGCTACCGAGAGAGTTCCAACAATATAATCTTGTCATTAGGATACTGGGGCAGCTTGTTCAGCCTTTCTGTGTAGCCTTGGGTGCGAATGTATGTGAATTTGGGGTATTGAATGAACAAAAAGGTGTATTGTTTGAGGAACACCTAAGCACTATGGGAGACACGCCTTTCGAAATCACCTCCAAGCAGCCTAACAATGTGACCTACGAAAGCATCATTCACCTTACAGTAGTCCTTTTGAAATTTCTAAACTGCAACTGAGGGTATCTATCATAAACCTTCAATTCCTGACTAGATTCTTCATATGGAGCCCTAAACAGTCCATTATACTGCTTCTTCTCAGCCAAAGAATAGACCAG
This sequence comes from Sequoia sempervirens, assembly GCA_007258455.2. Lineage (NCBI taxonomy): Eukaryota > Viridiplantae > Streptophyta > Pinopsida > Cupressales > Cupressaceae > Sequoia > Sequoia sempervirens. The sequence continues at coordinate 26,407 of VDFB02076095.1, forward strand.
ATAGGACGTCATATAGAACTTGGAGGTCTTTCTAACATTCATGAACTGTTGATGGAAGCAATCACTAATTAACTCTCCCTAGTAGAATGTAGTCTACATGGTATCATCCTCCTTTCCATGAAGAATTTTGTCAACAAAGAAAACCATCCACTCATGGAAGTATGCAGCAGTTGAAAAACCCATCACTCGGCTTAGCAGAGTTACCAAGTCATGATCATCTTCAAAGAAATCGCTGCGGAAAATTTCTTGGGGAACTTTTGCAGCGATGCCCCTTTTTTTCTTTTAACCAGTATTTGTTGATGAGCTTCTTACATACAACGAGATCTGCATCCCACATTACCTTTTAGTCTGAGATAGTAGGGATCTCCATTACTCTAAAGGTGGGGATATGGAAAGTCTTTGTTATTTCCTGGGGAGACATGTTAGCTAGAATGTTCCCATCCCTATCTACTATTGTATGAGTCTCAAGTTGGTATGATTTCCTACAATCCATGACCAATTTAGGAGCTACAATCGATGGAGGAAAGCCTGCAGCCTTGGAAATTCCACTTTGTTGAATTAGCTGGGCATTGTCTATGGTTGGGTTGATTCTGACCCTCTGTTTGAATTCGTCAATATCGATGTGACCAATATTGGTATCTACGATTTCTTTCCAATTCATAATGACCTTTGAGTGCAACAGCTCCCCCTAGAATTGGTACTTCATTTGGTCATTATCCTCTTTCCCATGAGGAGCTACGCCCAATTTCTTTCCTTTGTCCTTTTATGTAGCTGCCCCCGAAGATCCTGCACCTGATTCCATATATCCTGCAGACAAAGGCATGATAAGTGCAACTGAGCATAAAGACATCAATTTTAGCCAAAATCCTTGTTAATGAAGTCAGGTTGGATAATACATCATTCATGAAACCAAACATTTTCTTCAAGATGTCATCAATAGTTTACTGGAGGGATTTTGTTCAACCTAGGCCCAAGGGGTCGGACTTCCCTAGCAAGATTGTTGTTGTGAAGGGTGAACAAGGCAAGGAAATCTGTGTGGTTCCTCCAACTTCAAGTTTGGATGATTTGAAAGGTTTATGCAAGGGAGGGTTCAATTTGAGCATGTGGGTCAAGGCTTGTTTCCATATCAGAGGTCGTTTGAATCATATTTGGAGCACTCAGAGGTGTGAGGCAGGAAAGTCATTGGGAGTTTGTTGTTTGGAACAGCTCTGGTGAGACAGTGTTCTGGGGTCAGAGTTTCAAAGTCTGGGACCCGTGAGCTTGAAGGATGGTCATTGTAACTTAGGCATTTTAAGTGCATAGACCCAATAGGTCAGGAAGCCGGTGGAGAATGGTCATTTGAAAATAGTGGGCATTGAGCGGAAGTCCGGTGGGAGCCACCCAACGAATTGAACCTGACATTGTGCTTGGCTTCTAGATTTTCTTCATAAAAACTTTCACAGCGATCAAAGTGGCAGGCCTCGAGGAGTGGAAGGATGGGTTGGAATTTCCCCTTGCATCGGCTAAGACAAGACGACATCCCAACGAAGGAGGTTCAGAGGAGTGGGCCTGGCGAAGGCAAATGTCTCTTAAGTTTTATCGCTTATCGTTCATGTGGAAAATGGAGACTTAGGACCCAGAGGGCAGAAGACAGTCGTCTGATGGTTGTTTAAAAATGGTGAAGTCATCACGAAATTCCACGGGTAGAACTCCATGAACCGGAACTCGAAGGACACAAAGGATATAACATTTCATTTTCTTAACTCAGACGACAGAAGACAAGGTGGATCCCGAGGCCTAGGTGGATGGAGTCATTACATTGTTTGAAAAAGTGAAAATGACACAACAGCCAGAGGACAAAATCCCATGGGAGCGGACCCAAGAAGCATGAAGGAGGCTAAGATTTCAAGTTTATTTCCAAGGCCCAACGGCGACCCATCAAAGGAAATCTGGGGTCACGGGCCCGTGGAGGCATCCCACCATTTGAATTTCATTTTATTTTGAAGTTCTCTAAATGGAGACGGGGAGACTTGGGTCCAGAAGGCGCAAACACCCTGTGTGAAGAACGGTGTTGAGATGGTGAAGCTCCGAATTTGGTTTACATGATGTTCTGGAGGTTTTCTTGGAATTCCACCACATGGGTTTTTAGGTTTAGCCCTCCTTTATAAATGAATGTATTTTTATCCCCAATTATTAATTGTTTTGACACAAACTCACTGAAAAGCACAAAGGAAGGAAAAATGGCAGACTCACCACAAGACCCCAGTGAAGAAGGCAACTAAATCCTCAATGAATTGGCAAATGAGGGTAGCAGGCACAAGGGCAGCGAGCGATGAAGGCACAAGACTTCTCAGACTTCACTCTGAACTCCTCTGGCCAACCTGACATATGAAAATGATGGGTTGAACTAGATATTTATACCCCTAATCAACATTTAATACACCCATTAATGCAAGTACGGAAAATGAAAAGGTTGGTGAGTTCAAACCTCAAGATGACGGTGAGAGATTTGGGACCTAGAGGCTGGAGGGATGCTAGCAGACGGTCGCTTGAAAAGTTTTGGAAACCATCGGCGAAGGAAATTTTAGGGGTCGATGGTTGGAACTTTGGTGGAGGATGGATGTTCAAAACATAAAACATACAATGGAGTCTCGAGCAGAGAAGTCCAGCAGAGCGGGCCTGACTCAAGTGAAAGATAGTTTGCGGTAAAAGTCATGAGGACGGAAATCAAGAGCTAGGGGGCACGAGAAGGTGAAGGCCTTTAGCCATTTTGGAACAACAAACATGCAACAGAGTTCTGGCAATGGAAACTTGCTAGGAATGACCCATGAGGCCCCAAGGCTACTAGCAAAGGAAAACTAGGAAAGGAACTCTGCGAGGACCCAAGACTTAGCAAATTTGGAGGAGACAAAACATGGTCAACTTAAGATGAGACTTTGGAGGCACTCTGACCACTTAGGACACCAAAACGAGGGCACACAAAATGAGGCGATGACAAAATGACCTGGCAAGGTGAAGGAAAGAGAGGGTCCATGTTTCAAACGGGGCGTGTGTGTGTTGAGGGCACAACAAATGGCAACTCTACTAGAAAGAATGCTCCTGAGTGTTCTGAGGGTAAGTGTTCATTTAGAACTTAGAATCTCTAGTTTCGCAGACCATGGGCTGACTTCCAAAAGTGAACTAAGAGAATAGGGTCCTTATTTGGGTCTATCTACAAGACATCTCAAAAGTATGTGTGCATTGAATTTGTTCCTTTCCACAGAAATTGTGACAGGAAGCGGCTAATCCAACCAAGCAAGCTACATAAACTGTCCAACACCAAAAGTAACTTGGACATTGTCACGCTGCCAATCAAGCGTCCATAGCCCCGACGGAGTTGTCATTGTGACCCCATGAATATTTCTCCAATGCTAGCTAGGCGTCCATAGCCCTAGTAGAGTTATTCGCACACCCATACGGTTGATTGATTTCACAATTTTATTTCCTTTCTCTCTTTCTTTTGTTGTTTCTTTTTTCACTTATCTTTTTTCTCAACCATGTAAGCACTTAAGCCTACGATGGGTTTGAGAACCACAGTGGTCACTAGAGTAGACTCAAAAAAAATTCACTTACTAGGATATCATAGCAGCCATTGTACAGCTCTTTGGAAATAATTAACATGTGTTTTGTGCAAGATCTGAGATGTATGTAAAAGGATTCAACCAAGGGTCAAGTTCTAAGGCAGAGTTTAAATGAGGAAGTAATTCCTAGGAAAATTTTAGGGAACAATAGTGGAGAATGAATGTTTAGCCAAATAACATTAAGGACGGACAACAAAGTGCACCATTCATTGAATGAGCACGACCACCACATCAGAATGAACGGTACCCTTTTCAAAGGAAAATATTCGGGAGACGAAAAAAACAAAACAATGCAAAACAAGAAAACACAAACAAAGCAAAGGCAACCTAACCTAACCTATGTACAAATATTTACAAAGAAGAGCCCGACAAAGCTTAGGCTTGGAAGTAATGCTTTAGGTGTTTTACATTGACTGGCAACAAGACGTCTTCACCAGTTAAGGTATTTAGGTGGAAAGAATTGTCTCCCAAAATTTTAGCTATCTGAAAGGGGCCAAGCCAAAGCTTGTCAAATTTTTTATGTCCCCCTTTCTTTTCATGGGCCTTGTCCTAGTACAAGACTAGATCTACAATTCTAAAGGCCTTGATTTTAGCTCAGCGGTTGAACCAATGTTTAACTACACCCTGGTGCTTAGCAAAATTTCCTATGGCACGATCTCGTACTTCTTCTAAATGTAAGGGCTTAGCTAACTGAGCTTCTCTACAGTCTCCCCCTTCGTAAAATTTGTTGATAAGCTGGAGAGTGGGAATCTTCAAGTGGATCACAAAGACAGGTTCTAGGCCGTAAACCAAGTGAAATGGAGAATCACCAAGGGAAGCCTTGTGGTGAGTGCGATCTTCCCAAAGGGTGAATTGAAGCTGGGTATGCCAGTCCTTGGGATTCCTATCTAGTAATTTTTTTATCATTGTTATCAAATTCTTGTTCATGGATTCAACAAGGCCATTTTCCTAGGGATAGTAGTTGGATGAGAACATAAGGGCTATGCCATAATCAAAATCCTAGCCAACAAATTTTAATGAAGCAAACGCAGGTCCATTATCACACACTAATGCATAAGGGCAATCGAAGCAATTTAAAATGAAACTTTCCAAAAAAATTGTAACTACTTTAGTTGTGCATTGCCTACATCCAATTTCCTTCATCCATCTAGTGCAATAATTAGTAGCAATAAGAATGTACCTATGTCTCATAGATGATGGAGGGCTTACCAGACCAATGAAATCGAGACCCCATTGTGCAAACAGTCTCACCTCCAGAATAGGTTGTAGTGGTATAGTAGCATTTTTTTCTTTGGTAGCAGCGGTCTGGCATGTGTGACATGAGTGAACATGACTATGAGCATCCTTGAAGACTGTCAACCAATAATATCCTACCCTTAGTATTTGATGTGTGGTGGATGGTCCAGATCCGTGACCAATTTTGAACTTGTCATGGAACTCCCTTAGGACTCGAGCTGCTTCCTCTCTGCCAAGGCATCTCAAGTAGATACCCTCATGATTCCTTTTATACAATATGAATCCTTGCATAATGTAGTTGTTGCTTTTCAGGTGGAGGGCACACTTCTGAACTCCTTGTAGGTGGGGCAAACACTTATGATTCAACAAATAGTAAATGGAATCTTCATACCATTCCCATGGAGAAACATCCCCCAGCTGATATTGTTGCACTGTGATTTCAGGCCCCGCATCTACTACTGCTTCAGCAATTTAGGATGAACAAATCCACTTGGATAATTCTATTTTTTTATAATTATTTTCATTTATAAAAAGAAAGAAAATAAATTTGTGTTATCTTTGTCACATATCCCAACTCTGATACAAGGATTGAATGTGTTATGGGTCAATGGAAATGCCTCACTCTAAGATAACATGCCCTAGTAACCTCCCTTTCGTAACCTCGAAAATGCACTTCTTGGGATTAAGGGAGACACCAAACTCTCAGCATCTTTGGAAGACCTTGCATAAATCTAAGACATGATCATTCTACTTTTTTGAGAACACCGTAAGATCATCCATGTAGATGATGATGCACTTCCTAATCAAATATTTGAATGTAATATCCATAGCGCATTGGAAGGTTGTGCCAATGTTAATGAGCCCAAATGGAATTCGTGTATAGGAAAAAGTGCCCCATTTGGTAGTGAATGTTGTCTTATGGTGATCTTCGTACTGCACCATCATTTGGTTATACCCTGTGTACCCATTGAGGAAAGACATCATTTGCAAGCCATTGATGATCTGCAGCACCTCATCCAATGAAGGCACTGAGTATTTGTCTTTCTCAGAAGCTCTATTTAAATTGTGGAAGTCAACACATAACCTAATTTCCCCATTCTTCTTTATGACCGAGACCAAGTTGGCTACCCATGTAGAATGCCTAACTGGGAATATAATTCTTGCTAAAAGCAATTTCTACACTTCTTTGTAAATGATGGGTTCTAGCAAGGCGTTGACAGGACGTTGCCACTGGCGGAATGGCCACACTTCTATCTTGAGAGGGATGGTGTGCGTGATGATGTAGGTCTCATAAGTCTTAAGGTCTTCATAGCTCCATTCCACCACATCGTGATACTTTCATAAAGCATCCACAATCCCTTTCATTTCTTCTAAAGTGCACACTTTCCAATAAAAACATTTTTGATCTCCTCGGTTGTTCTGAGGTTGTGAGTGTCACACTGGTTGCTTATGGTTTCCTTCTTTGTTTTTCGATCCTAATCTCTAATCTTATCCAAGTCAAAAATGCATTCCAGCTAAAAGACATCATAGCTCGTGATGAAATTGAGGATGTGCTTATCATCATTGAAGAATTGAAAGTGAGTGAAATTATCTGGAACAGACGGTGTAGAAATCAGCTCCATAGTAAATTTCTTGAGGCCTGATAAGGATAGGGGTTGCAATGTGCTAGCTCTTTGAGCCAAAGCATCAACCATATGGTTTTGAGCATGAGGGATCAACTGTATATTGAATGTGTCTATCCCTTCTAGGAGATCCCAAACCCTATGCCTATAGTTTTCCAATCTTCAGTCATTATAGGAGTACATCTTCCTAACATGTTTGACTACCAGCTCAGAATCACTGAAAACTTGCAACATTTTAACATTTTTCTTCAAGGCCATCAGAAGACCATGGACTAAAGCTTCGTATTCCACTACATTATTAGTACAATAGAATTGAATTCTATGGGAAGTGAAATAATTCTTACCCATAGGGTTGATTAGCTTGAACTTGGCGCCAACTCCTTGCTTGGACTTGGATCCATCAAAGCGTAATGTCTAGAATTTGGAAGGCTTTTTGACGTCGAGGCCACTAAGGTGATTATTTCCTTTAGGATGTGAGTTGTCATTTACAACTTCCAAAGTAGGTAGTGGCTTGGTATGGTGGAGGGAAGGCTGCTCCGATGACATTTCCTTCTTGGGAGTGGCTAATCTCTTGACGTGTTCTACTATTGTTTGGCACAAGCAACACTTAAACTCAGAATGAGCATCATCGTGTACCCTGCACCAATTTGGAAGCAAGAGCTCCTAGAAATTCATTCTTTCCCCTAGGCTGAGTTGATTTTGTATGCACTTCTTAAAATCCCAGAATCCATCCAAAAATCCCAAAGTGTTATCCTTATGGGTTTCCTCATCATCGGCTTCTACCAACATCTCTGTGCTATGAGGTGTATGGTTTAAATCAACTATAGGGATGCATTACACAAGTAGGACCTCATCCACCATCCCTTCTTGAATCTGTGCCTCTTCTTGATAAGAAAAGGGACAATAATTCCCCAACTTAGTTTTAGAAAATAACACCTCATTCAAGTTGTTATATTTAGTGATCATGAACTTCATGCATGGATCTCGATCGATGCAGATTTGATTGGGAATTCCTTTCCATGGCAACCACATGTGCAAAAAATCTATGGCAGCATATCCATTCAAGGTGCGGGTGAATTCCCATCCCAAGATGATTCCATATGCATTAGGGATATCCGCAACTTGGATGTCAATGACCTGTTGCACCCTCAAGTCCATGACAATCTACATTGGGATCTGATTCATATCTCCCATGATATTTACCTCAGTTTTTCCACATTGACACATGAAACACACTCTTTGTACCAAATCAAGTGAAACCTTGAATTCTGAAATATATAAACAATATAAGCAACTTCCCAAATCCACACAACCTAAATCCAAACTATAGGGAAACACAGAGCAAATGCATTTCTCCCAAACCAAAAAAAAATACCACTGGAAAACTAGTTCACACACTGGTAAAAATATCTCTCTGTACAGCGATCTAGAAACCAAAATTTTGGATTGAGCAACTACTAACAACCTTGAACAACATATCATATTTTCATAGGAATAACATCAACACAAAAGAAACATGGAGCACATCCCAGAGCACGTTTTGAACACTTGCACAACATTGTTTTCTCTATTTATCAAATTTTCTCAAAAGCACTTGGAAACCATGTACTAGAGACATCATCTCTGCACATTACTTGATTCCAACACATCTCCAAACATTGCAACATAAAGATAGTCCATGTACTCACAACACTTCCTCAATATCTCCACTATACATGCACAACCTACAATAATTTGTTTTTCCTCTTTTTCACAATTTTCTAAATACCCTCAGCATCTTCATCATGCAACAACCTTCCTTAATACAGTTGACATCAATGACAATACTAGCTTATTGACATCTTGTTGATATCAATTAAAACACCTTCATACTTGCAGCAATCTCCCCCTTTGTCATTTATGGAAACATAAGATGTGAAAAACCATCAAAGACAACACAACTCTAAATACATTTTCTTATAATTTTTTTCTTTTCTCCCCCTGAGTAGATAAACTTTTTCACATGATTCTTTCTCCCCCTTTGGCATCAATGGAAAAGGATAAAAAAAATTGCATTGTTCTCCCCCTTTAACACTAAACCAAGATACTTGCTTTGAATACTCCCCCTTAGGAGTACACCCAACTAGATCAACAACTCTGCAACAATGACAACATTCTTTACTACAAAAATGACACTAAATGACACTACCTACTTCCCTTGAGAGGTAGCCACCAACATCAGTCTAGAAAAGAGATGAATCCATAGATCCAATGGACTGATGCATCTCCATATGCATCTAGTTCAAAGGAGGGGCAATGACACCCAGCTTCTCCTAAAGATACTCAAAAGTATCCTTAGGAAGAGCATTAGTAAATATATTGGCAATCTAATCCTTTGTAGGTACATATTCAAGCTTCACCTCATTCTCCATAACCTTTTCTCTTAGAAAGTGATACCTAATTGATATATGCTTTTTCCTTGAATGCATCTCTAGATTTTTTGAAATGTTAATTGCACTTGTATTATCACAAAAGATAGATATAGGCTCATCATACACTACTCCGATATACTTCAATGTATATCTCATCCATAATACTTGTGTACACCAATATTCTATTGCAATATACTCAAACTCTACAATGGATAAAGAAATCGAATCTTGCTTCTTACTTAACCATAATACCAATCTACATCCAAGAAAGAATGTACCACCACTCGTACTTTTCCTATCATCAACACTACCAACCCAGTCTACATCTGTATAAGCACTTAATATGAAATTAGTATCCTTAGGATAGCATAATCCATAATCTAGAGTGCCTCTTAAATATTTGAATATCCTCTTCACTTTTTCAACATTTGTTTCTCTAGGATCTTCTTGAAATCTAGCCACAAGACAAACTACATGTATGATATATGGTCTAGTAGTAGTTAGATATAGAATTTCACCAATCATAGATCTATATTTGCTCAGATCAGCCTTAGGTGAATTATCATCCTTGCTCAATTTGCAGCCAGTCACCATAGGAGTGCATACCAATTTGGAGTCTTCCATTACTTGAAAATTTCCACCAAAGAGAATGAAAAAAAGACCGCACAATCACATAACTTTGAATGAGAGAAATCATTTACACTATTGGATTTGATAATGAATAATTGTTGGAAGGTTTCATTGCTAAGTCAACATAACCACTCAATTTTTTTGTCAAAGTAAAAAGGATGCTACAAAGGGAAAGGAAGAGATTCCATGAAATTCCAAAGAGAAAAAATTCACTAATACTCAAATACCTTCAAAAAAATATACATAAAGCTTTGTGGGCATTGAGAAAATGTGTTGAAGCTCAAAAAGAGAATTAGCTCAAAAAGAGAATTCACCAACGGAAGAAATAATGAAAGCCCATAAGAGTAAAATATAGACCATATAAATAAAATTATGAGAAATCATCTTCGATTAAATACAAGAGAGTGTGGTCCAAAACACACTACAAGACCTTATGCTATCCACATATATTGTGCATTTTACATTAATAAATCACTTAATATTTATTATATTACATACATCATATCCTCCCTAGTAGATAATAAAATACTATAAATTTCCATAGAGGTATTTGATGACCTAATTAACTATATTCTAATGCCCCTTGACTAAATTATATATATTTATATGCTTAGGACTCTCATTGATTAGGCAATGCCAAATCTAATGCAACCATATCATACATTGGGCTATCAAGCACACTTGCATAAGGAACATGGACCATCCCCTCAATCTCATAAAATGTCAAAGGAAATTTATTGAATAAAATATTTATTCCCATATGAATGGGACCACTCACTAGTTTCGAATCATGCATCTCAAATCTCTACAAATAGAGTCAACATGCATCCTTTGAATTAACTATTTAGTGTTCTATTATCTCTATCTATCTTGATATCTATCCCTAAGATAAAATTAACAACCCCTAAATACTTCATATTAAATTTTAATGAAATATGAAATTCCATAACTTTATTCATTTCCTTAGTATTACCAATTAACAACATGCCATCAACAGAAAAAGTCATAATAATAAATTGATCAAATTTCTACTTATTATAAACATAGTGATCTAATTTAGCTATAAAAAAACCTAAATTAAAAACATAAGAATAAATTTTTGATACCACATCAATTATTTCAAACAATATAAATGTTTATTCAACTTTAAAACCAGTTCCTCTTTACCCTTAACCACAAAGTGCTCTCAATATGCCATATAGATATTCTCCTCAAAATCTCGTCATAGAAAATATGTATTGACATCCATTTTCTCAATCTCAAGGTCACAAGAAAAAATAAAATAAATAAAATAATTCCAATGGATACTAAATTTACAATAGGAGTGAACATATCACCAAAATTAACTCTCTTAACATAAGAATTTAACTTTTCATAACCAATCTTTCCTTGTAATTTTTAGCCCTACACTCAAAACCAAATTGCTTCTTGTTCTACCCTCAAGAAATTATATTAAGTTCCATGTTTTATTCTTTTCCAAAGAAACCATCACTTCACTCAAGGCCTTCTTCTTGGACTTCCTCTTTAGACTTAATTTTCTCCTTCCCAATTATAGGCTCATCTTCATTAGTAGACAAAGCAAAAATACAATGAAAACAAAGTGAGCTATATATTTTTAGTTCCTTCCTTTTTCCAATTGACCTACTCACAATGGAGTGTAAGGTTTTTCTTATTCCTTTGATTCCTCTAAAATAATTTATGAACCAACCTCCTCATGAGGTCCCTTTCAAACCTCTATTATATCTTTAGGTGAAGTCTTCTCAATATTGTGCATAATTTGAACCACCTTCTTCACATCATCACTTGGTTGATCAAACCTAGGAGAAGACATAATAGTTCTCAATATCACATCCTAGCTAAAAAATTTATCTTCCATATCAAGATTCCATAATTTGTATCCATTAACTCCACCAATATATATAATTATAATACATTTCTCTACTTTGAATTCCAACTTAGATTTCTTCTTCTTTGGCACACACACATATTCCTTACAACCAAAAACTTTAACATGTTGAAGTGAGGGATTTTTCCCATCCAAAATGCCTCAAAGGTTTTGTCAACAATTATTGATCTAGGAGAATCATTAATTAGATAACACATTATGCTCATTTCTTTTACCCAAAATTTATGATCCAAACTAGCTCCATTGAGCATACTCTTAGTTGTGATGTCTCCATCAAGGCCTTATTTTCCCTTTCTCAAACTCTATTTTTTTGAGAGTTTGATGGAATTATCTTATTCCTCCTAATTTATTTGTCCTTATAAAAATTTTCAATATCTACTTAATAAAAATTTCCACCATTATCCGTCGTCCAAAAATGGATCTTATTTTTTTTTTGGTTCTCCATAAGAGCTTTGAACTCTTTGAACTTACAAATTACCTTTGAATTCTATCTAAGAAAGAACACCCATTTTTTCATAGAGAAGTCATTAATAAAAAATATAACATAGGGATTTTCCAAGTGAAGGCACATCAACATGATCAACTACATCACATTGAGTCAAATCCAAAATCCATATAGATCTAGTAGAGTTCAAATAAAACTCAACATAGTTTTAATTTCTATAAATACAATGTTCACAAAATTCAAAATCTAAGGAATAATCAACTAGTCCTCCTGACATATTGTTAAATTTTAAGGCCTATGGCCTTTCTCACCAAGATGGCCTTTCTCACCAAGATGATCCATGCAATAATGCCACAACAAGATCTTTTCCACAAGAATCTTATGATTCCTAGAATTATGAACCTCAAGTTTATTAAATTCAAAAATAGTGCTCACATCAAGGTAAAATAGATTTTTAGAGTGAACTCTTAGCCAACAGCATAGCTCCTCGCACTATTTTGCATCCTTCCTCATTGAAACACTACTTGCACACGCACATCATTCTTTTTATTTATAGAATGTAACTAGTTTCTCACCAAACTAAGGATGTGAAAAATTACAATGCCATAAAAAACCCTTATTCTACCATATCCAAATACAAGCTTGACTCTACCATGTCCAAAAATATTGAGAAACATGTTTTCTCCCAACTAGATTTTTCCACCATAAATTATATTTTAATAATAAGTCCAACCCTTATGGGGAGTCATGTAGAAATATAATGATATACTCAAGAACACTTAATTTATTAATTTGAAATAGTTGATTATTATATGATACATACTTTAGTGCCTCAATGGAGGTTTTTGAGATTTTTAAATATATAGGGTCAATCTAGCAACATGGACCTACAATCAAACTACCATTATAATATCTTAACCAAGACCTCAATATATAGACTAAGGATATTTAGGAGACCACATATTGGTTCTGAAAACCATGACTCAAGTCTTGTTCCAACTAGTGCAAGTTTGACCCATGTGCTCCCTCAAAGAGAAACTCTTCTTGGAATAGAATGTAACTCCCTCAAGAAGACCTTTGACCCTATGACCAAGGGGTCAATTTCAACTCCCAAGCACCCCGTGAAGGATAACTAATTATACTTATGAACCTATTAATGACTATTTAATTTCTCAAATATCATTCTCCTAGTCCCCTTAGTAAACCCCTCTTCAATAACCTCTTACAACCATCATAAGATACATGACAAGCAACATAATATACCAACCACAAAATCTTGATATTCCCTCCATGTGTGGAACCTAATTCCATGAGGGACCAACAATACAACATATAATATTTAAGTAATTACAATGTCCTTTAGATGTGTAAGTTGTATAAAACCTAGTCCAAACAATCCTCACATTTTGGGTACATTTTCTTGCTCCCTTTATCATGAGCTTAAATGATCACACTTTTTACTTGTACAAACACATCTTAGGCCAACACAAAAATTTACTTCATATTTTATTTTACACAAACCTATCCCTCATTACCTTAAAATGATTATATAAGTCTCAATAGAATCAATTTGAAGGGGGTAATAAAAACATATCATTATATTATCCTTCACACTATATAATGGTTAAGGTGGCTCTTCACAAGTCCTAGGCTAATAAGCTTGGTTAAATTGAATATTTATGAATCCTACAATATATTCTAATTACAGTGGTCTTTTGTAGATCCTAAACCAATCACACCTGATCATGAATTATATAATTTATAGAGGTTAATTTGGTAATAACTCCATGAATGTTGCATACATCATGAACCCATTCTACCTGCTCAACATCTACTTGTGGGTTTCATGGAGGCCAACTTGGTTGCATCTAGACATGACTCCCTTCTATATTTTATAAATGAGATTAAATTATGTAGAATTATGTAGATTATTTATCTAGATATTTTCATCATGAGTGTTAATGTCTAATTCTATATGTTTTGAAAATTTGACGACATTGCTTGAGTGAAAATTGGAAAAACTATGAACAATTGTAGTCAATGTATAATGTCTATTATTTTGCTTCAGTAATATTGGTTATTCGACTATGTACTAATTGTTTATATTAATTGGTTTTTAGTTGTGGGTAGTTATAAGCATCAATTGGTTGATAGTTGTGTTCTTAGTAATCGTCAAGTCCTTTAAATACATTGTGTATTATAGAGAGAATAGTATGATCTAGTCAAATTGAATCTAACAATACACAATATATTTAAAGGACCCAACAGTTTCCCAGAAGAACACAACCATCAACTAATTGATGCTTATAACTACCCACATCTGACAACCAATTAATATAAATAATTAATACATAGTTAGATAACCAATATTATCGAAGCATAATAATAGACATTATACATAGACTAAAAAAATCTCTTAGTATCCTTTTTGAGTTAGGTATAACAAATATAAATTTTAATTTTACTTTAGTGTATTTGATTTTTTGTTAGTTGCATTCATGGTAAAGTAGGGGGAAATGTAGAGATTATAAGGAAGCTAAGGTAGCGAAACAACTTCCTACACTAATCTTGAGAGGAGAATAATGCAAAAAATTTACAGATCTTTTCAATTATAGAAAGTTAAATAGAAATAAACATAAATATCATGCATACCACAACACAATGATTTACGTGGGGAAAACCATTTCGGGATAAAAATCCCACACTCTAGAACCCACCCAATATGTTATTCAAAAATCACAAAGATTACAATATACTTGCAAAGCAAGCTTCTCACATGAGTATCACCAACTAGAGATCTAGAGGCAACAGGATCGCTTTCAGACATGAAGATACATCACAATACTCAACCGTAATACAATTCCCTCATAAATATGGTTTCCTTCTAGGGAAATTTGATCTAATAAAATAGCAATTGTTAGATCTAGGACCTAATGATGAATGGTTCATATTTACAATAATAAAATATAAATAATTTTTTCAAGAAACAACCTGCACCCCCCCATCGTGGAGATATCAACAGTACCTTATATAATTTCAAGGTTGAGACACATTTTCCCAAAAAAATTCCCACTTTTTTAACACCTTGCAAATGCAATGAGAGGGTGTATAAACATCATCTCTTAATTATTGGGGGCCAAAAGGCCCATTGATTTTGAACATCATCTAAACTTTTTTATGCTCACATGCTTAGTTATAGAATAAACAACATTCATCAAGGTCTCTACCTTAACCAAATTAACCTTTCCATCTTCGACCATATCTCTAACAAAATGATATTGTACATCAATGTGCTTAGTCCTATGATGCAAGGGCATCTATCAACAACATCAATTCTTCTAGGGTACATCAGACCCAAACACAATTGGAGAAGATCAAATTGAACAAGCATCTTTGATTCACTAATAGTTTCATCAAAAACTCATACTATTTCACTTGAAACTTCAATTCCTCAAAGCCACAAAACATCACAAATTGGCTCTAAATATTCATCAGACTTAAACATAAATTCCCCTTCATCAAATTGACTGAAATCACACAAAATTCTGATCAGAACCTTTGAAAACAATCCATTCAATTCATCATGCACACTTTACTCTTCAATTCAACTTATTTCCACAAGGAAAATGACAACAAACCAACACAACTTTCTCTTTACTTTTTTACACCATTTCAACATCATTGTTTGACAAAATAGACTATTTATGCTACTACATAACTCTGTCTTAACAAAACTTCCATTTCAAGCGCTCCAACACTCCCTTATACCATGATTTCACATTACTCAAGTCACCAAAATGACAAAATTTGCTTCAAGACTCTTCCAGGCCATTGCTACATCTTAAAAATCAGTACTTTAACAGATTCAAGACAAATTCCATCACTCATTTCACTGAGTTTCTTGCATTCAATAAACAAGATCCTTGTAGTAAAACAACATGACTCAATCGGGCACTCCATGCAATCCACATTGTCTCTCCACAAAAGAATTATTGTTTCAAGAACCCATTTTTCTCTACTAAAACATATCAAAAACTTAGATTAGGTTGTTTTACAATTTTTTCCAAATTATTTGACTGTTTCGTGCATTGAAGACACCAAATAGGCCAAAATATCAAAACAAGTATTAACAAAATGACCCCAAACTCTTTAAATACCTTGGGAAGCATTGAAACATGTTTCAAAACTTCCAAATCACCAATCTTTAGAGTATGAAAGTCCCATAAAGGCCCAAAGAATCAAAACCCTCATCCTATGCATTCTTAAATCAAATAACGTAGGGGTTTAGTGGAAATCAATCTTCCAAACCTCAAACCTTCTTGAAAATTCTCCAATCACCTTAGGAAATACCTTCACATGCTAAGCAAACTGATTTCCAACCTTGAAAACTTCAATTTCATCAAGTCCTAACTTGTATCCATCATTCTTAAGCCAAAAATCAAAGAAAATTACTGAAAATAGCATCAAAAACCTTGCACCATGAGTTCCCCTGCACAAATCAACACTCACACAGCATAAAAAAATCCTAATTAACTCTACTCCACTAATCTACAAGGCCTAATTTGGTGGAGTAGGCTTCATTTTCTTATTTGACTCTCAAAACCCTATTTAAGGGTTCACAGGTAGATTTTTAAGTTTCTTTCTCTCTATACCCTTAAATGTGATTTAACCTCTTCTAAATTCCTCAAATGAGTTTCCCACTCATTGATCTAGGTAAACAAAGAAAATATGAAACTACTTTGTTGTTGTACAACCCGTACAATGGACTGGTAAAGAGAGAAAACATAGAAATTACAAAAAGAGGGACTTTATTTACTATATTTCTTCCAAGAATACAAAATTTTTGTGTTGTCTCGACCTTCCAAAGATTTAAATATATGTTACAAGTAGTTAAAGAAACTACCTTTACAAATTCAATGACCCATCCTTTCACTTTCCCACAAAAGACCTTTCAACTTCCTTTTTTTTTGCTTTTTACAAGTTGGGCAACTTTTTACATCTTTTTTGCATTTTTGTACATTTTTGAAAATTGACCAACTAAAGACCTATTTGACACTTCAAATACACCATTTATGACCTCATATGACCTTTTACAATGCTTTACAATGGAAAAATGAAATTTTGCAATTTTTTTCCTATTGAAGGCATACAAAGAGCAAGGTGCTCTTGCACCATCCTAGCATGAAATGTTGGGTTCTTAGATAGGCATATCACACTCTAACTATTGCAATAAATTTTCATTGCACCTTGTTTTATTCCAATAACTGAACACAACATCTTAATCCAAATGGATTCTTTACAAGCATGAGTAGCTACCATATACTCATCTTCAATACTGGACAAAGCAACCATAGCCTGTCACTTACTCATCCAACTAATTGCACCACAAAATAAAGTAAACACATAAGCACTGGTGGAATTTCTGCTATCAACATCATCTACCTAGTCTAAATCCACATAACCATGAATATCAAGGTAAATCTCATCTTTATTCATAGTTTTATGATTACATAAGGAATAATCTAAGGTACCACACAAATATCTGAAGACTCTTTTAATTGCATCCCAATGAACTCTACCAGGATTAGACATATATCTAGAAAGAACTCCCACTGCTTGGGAAATGTTTGGTCTTGTACAAACCATAGCATATATCGAACTCCCAACTACACTCTGGTAAGGAACCCTTCTCGTGTCTTCCATCTTTGATGGATATGTTGGACAATCTAAAATAGATAAGTTTGTTCCAACTGAAATAGAAACAAATAATGGTCTACAATCTTGCATATCAAACCTCTATAAAATTGAATTGGCATACTTACTTTGGCCAAGACATAGTTTTCTATTCGCTCTATCTATTTTAATTTCCATCCTTATAATGTGTCTGGATGCACCAAGGTCTTTCATTTCAAATTTAGCAGCAAGTTGAGAATTCATTTCTAAAATCGTACCTTTTTCTCTACCAATAAATAACATATCATCAACATATAATGTAATAACTAGGAAACAATCACCATCAATTTTATAAAAACACAATGATCTAACTTAGAATGCTTGAATCCCAAAATTAACACATGTGTATCAAATTTTTGGTATCCTAGGACTTTGTTTTAAGCCTTTAAAATATTTCTTCAATTTACAAACCAATTTACTTTTCCCTTTCACCATGTAGTGCTCTGGTTGTATTATATAAATATCTTGTTCCAAGTCATCGTGAAGGAAAGCAATTTTCACATCCATTTGCTCAACCTCTAAATCATTAGCAACAACAATAGAAAGTGAAAATCTAATGGATGTCATTTTTTCAACAAGAGAAAATATCTCACCATAATCAACACCCTCAACTTGAGAGTAACCTTTTGCAACCAACCTTGCTTTGTACTTCTCAATACCTCCATCTAGACCAATATTTTTCTTAAACACCCATTTGAAACCAACAAGTTTTTTTCCTTCAAGAAATGGTACAAGATCCCATGTATCATTCTTTTTCAAAGTTGTCATTTCTTCATCCATAGCAATCTTCTAGGATTCTACATCATTCATACCTAATGCCTCTTCTACCGATTTGGGTTAATCCATGTTAGTATTCAAAGACATCTCCAATCATCAGGTGGTTTTCTATTCCTTGTAGACCTACAAACAAGATGAGTTGGAGGTTCTCCCTCCTCTTCTAAAGATTCAAAACTAGATGAGATCTCCTCAACTTCTTATCGATCCATGGGTCTCGATTCAACTTTCTCAGGTGTAGAAGGAAATTGAATCACACCTCCCTGTTTAATTTTTTTTGGCCACAATGTAACATAAGAAGGCTTAGTTTCTCTAAAAATAAAACTTCTACTATGTATTAAATTCTATGCAACAAGATCCCAAAGCTTGTATTCTTTCACACCATAACTATATCCAATGAAGATACATTTCACAACCTTGTTCTCCAACTTTTTTCACTTCTCCTTTGGCACATGTGCATATGCCTCGCAACCAAAAACTCTAAGATGTCTTAATGAAGGATTGTGGTTCGACCATGCCTCTATAGGCATCTTATCAACAAAAGCTAATGTAGGATATATGTTAATCAAGTAACAAGCAATGACAATAACTTTAGCCTAAAACCTTTTTTCTAGACTAGTACCACTCAACATACTCCTAACCTTCTCCATTAGTGTCCTGTTCATTCTTTCTACAACTCCATTCTGTTGTGGAGAATACAAAGTTTTCTTTGGTCTATGAATACCACAATCTTTATAGAATCTATCAAAATCATTAGAGAAAAATTCACCGCCATTATCAATCCTCAAACATTTGATTTTCTTTCAAGTCTACAACTCAACCATTGCTTTAAATTCTTTAAATCGACTAAAAACTTTAGATTTAATCTTTAGAAAATACATCATGTCCTTCTACTATAATCATCAATAAATGAAACATAATATGTGGATTTTCCAATTGAAGGAACATCCAGAGGACCAAACACATCAGAATGAATAAGATCCAATATGCCACAAGATTTATGAGAACTCAAGTAAAAATAAATGTGGTTTTGTTTTCCATAAATTCAATGCTCACAGAAATCAAATTCAATATTACAATGAGATAACCCTTCAACAAAGTTTTTATTTTTCAAGGTCCTTAGACCCTTTGCTCCAATGTGACCAGGTCTTTGGTGCCATAACATAGTTTTCTCTATAGGTGACTTTGATTTCGAAGAAAGAGAACCCTTGGGTACCCAAAATCCATGACCATCTATTGAAGGTGAAACCCTCACCTCTTCCACAAACTTTATTTTGACAAAATTACTATTGCGCTCAATAGCCCACACATCAAGCTTATACAATGTGCCATCTCTAATGCCTCTAGCAATCACCATAGCACCTCTAACCATCTTGCATCTCGTATCAAAAAATACTAATTGCACACCTGCATCTATTAGTTTTCTTACAAATAACAAATTTTGTATTAATCCAGGAATGTGCAACACATCATTAATCCTTTTTATTCTACCATCAATAGAATTGATTCTAACTTTACCATGACCAATAATATTTAAATGGGAATCATCACCCAAGTACACCTTACCTCCATCAAATTCTTTATATTCAAAAAAACAATCTCTATTAAATGTCATATGGAAATATACACCTAAGTCAATTAACTATGCATTATTACCTACACGAGTTACCAAAATTGCAATGAATGCATCACCATCTTCCTTCTTGGACTTAGAAACATAATCAAATTTCTTCTTTTTCTTCTTTTTTCTTCTTTGCATTCCTTACAAGCATGTCCATGTTTACCACAGTTTTAGTAAATGAATTTGGACTTTCCATGAGATTTGGATTTCCCCTTGGACTTGGATTTATCAAGCTACTCATTCTTCTTTCATTTTTCCTTAGGTCTTCCATGAATATTTAGGGCCTCCTTGGCACTGATGGATAACTTCCTCCTCATCTCTTCAAAAATAAAAGAACCCACCACATCTTCAATCTTCAATATAATAGAATTACTCCCAATAGCCATAACAAGATAATCCCACGAGTCGGGAAAGAACAAAGCAGGATCTGAAATTTATCCTCCTCATCCATTTTGACACCATCTAATGCCAACTTAGCCACCAGAATATTGAATGCTTCTAGGTGGTTTGTAATTCATCCACCCTCTTCTATTCTCAAGGAATACAATTTCTTCCTCAAGAAAATCTTGTTCACTAAATATTTGGCTTGATACATCTCACCAAGCTTCTTCCATAGTTTTTTTGTAGAGGTCTCTTCATGAGAATTGATTAAAATAGAGTCTTCCAAGCACAATTTGATTATACCCTTAGTTTTACAGTCCATAACATCATATTGAGTAGCCTGAGTAGGATCTACATGCCTTGAAAAATTCTCATCAACAACATCCCATAGATCTTGATCTATCAATAGATCCTCTATCTTTAGATTCCACATCTCAAATTTATTTCTAGAAAAATTATCCACCCCTATTCTCCCTGATGAACTTTCCATCTGAAAATTCCTGCAACAAGATCACAAAGGCGATCAAGCTCTAATAGCACTTGTAAGGAAGCTAAGGTAGATGAACAACTTCCTACACTAATCTTGAGAGGAGAATAATGAAAAAAATTTACAGATATTTTCAGTTACAAAAACTTAAATAGAAATAAACATAAATATTGTGCATACCACAACACAGTGATTTACATGGGGAAAACACTTTCGGGAGAAAAACCCCACACTCTAAAAGTCACCCAATAGATTATTCAAAAATCACAAAGATTACAATATACTTGCAGAGCAATCTTCTCACAGGAGTATCACCAACCAAAGATCGAGGAAACACGACCACTATTAGAATCTCAAAATACATCACAATACACAATTGTAATACAATGTCCTCATAAAATAGGGTTTCCTTCTAAGGTATGTCAAGCTAATGAAATATTTTTTGTTAGATCTAAGACCTAATGATGAATAGTCCAGATTTACAATAATAAAATATAAATAAAATTTTTAGGAAACCCCCTGCACCCCACCACCCCCCTACTGTCGCGGACGTATCAACACAACTTTATGTATCAATAGTACCTTATATAATTGCAAGGTTGAGAAAAATTTCCCAACAGAGATGAAAAGTGCATACTTAGCACATTTCCCTATTTTTAGTACCCACCTTTAGATCCCTTGTTTGTTAAGCACAATGTTGACCAATTTTGAGTACTTGACACACCAATTGTCCCTAAACCAAATCTTCTTCACAATCAAGCTCTTTCACACTTGAACACCCACTACTTTTCACTTCTATCCATTTCACCACCCTAGATGCTACTATTCATGTGGTTTCTTGTAACATTCAAAAATTGTGTGTTATTACCTATTACTATTACCTTGTTTGGTAAAATTTCTTTAAATATATGTGAACATGTTTTGTATATGAATCTTGATGGAAATATGATGAATGGATGTTTGATTCAATTTAATTCTTTATAATGATTTTGTATATGAAATATATGTGATGCATATGAATGTATTATATTTGGATAACTACTTTTATGATGTACTAAGTTCAATGTAGGAACAGGTTCAAACCTCCAAAAGAGAGGGGAAGTATCACTCAAGAGAATAACGTGGTCTAGTAACCTTTAATTCAGCCTAACTAAGCATTCACACACTCACACCCTAGTTGTTCTTAGTTAAGTCAAGTCAGTTCAGGTAAATGGTAAGTGATCTTCAGTTTTGGTTGTGAATTTTTATATTGGCTTGTGATCTTGTTTTATAAGTGTTTGGATTGTGGAATGTGATTAAGTCTCGATGTTGAGTGGAAGTCCATCCTTGTTTGTTTATTTTTGTATTGATGAGATATATATGTTTGTGTGTGTGTCTATGATAAACTCATACATGTTAGTGAATACATACATAAGTATATGTCAGTAGACGTATCTACGCATGCTCATGGACAGATTACCCATATGCATGGGAATACCAATTGGACTAAGTGACATATACATATATATATACACTTCATGTATATATGTCAATCAATGGATATGAGAATGTAAGTGTTTTTTATAAAGATATTAAAATAATATTTTGTATATATATAATAATATATATTAATATATTATATATAATTAAGTATATATATACATGTAATGCTATTCGATATATGTTTATATATGTTTGATATTTGGCAATTAATGTATTTGATAATATTTAGTAATGAGTATATATTAATATATGTATTTAGATGTATATTTAAGCACATTATACAATGCTAAAGTTGATAGAAATGAAGCACTTAAAATGCAACTTATGTGCATATAGCGCTACCTTGCATAAAGGTGTTACACAGTGTTTAAATAGTGCGTGAAACAAAGTGTCGACCAAGTCAACAAGTTGTGCATGTTTATTGGAATAAAGTGAAATGTTGGAAAAGGAAATGTAAATAGTTTAAATGTTGGAATAATTCTACACCAAGCCTATCTATAAGGGCATCAAAACATGAAATGTGGCACTAATACCTATAGCTTTTTGGAAGAAAAATGGATTCTTAAACCTATAGATAAGTATGAACTTAGTCAATGATAAGCCGGTAGCATTATAGAGGTATATTCAACTTTTGAAACAAGTAGGAAACCTGCTTAATAGCTTGTTGTTCATTTGAATCAGTAAAAGAGTCTTATCATCTCTTGAAATAAGCTAACTCAGTCATTTGAAAGGTGAGGATTGTTATGTGTTGCAAATCTGTAAATTATTTTGATGAATCATTGCATGGGGATAAAAATGTGGAAAAATTATTAGCTTGTTTGTAGCCTTTGGTTGCTCACATTTTAGTATATATAGAGGTGCTCATTCTACCATTTGATACACTTTTCAATCTATTTGTTATGTTGTTATTCTGCTACATTTTCTATGTAAAGTGAATTGAGAGCTTGAGAGTTAGTGAGTTTTTGTTATTTTTCATTAGTGTTGTTGAGAGATTTGGTAATTGGATAGAAGTGGAAATTGGGTTGTCCTTAGAGGCACTTGCAAGTGATCTTGAGCTATAAAGCTAGGAGGGAAGAATTATCAATTGGATATTTTATACAGGAATGTTGATTTCTACTTCTTTGTTATTATGTTGGAAATATTATCTATTCATGTTTCCATGTTTGGAAAGAATTCTTTTATGTGTGTTATGATGCTTGGATATTCTTGTATTTCTAAAACCTTTCTTTTAGTTTATACTTATATAGATATTTATACTATATTGGATTTTATACGAATGTAATCTATTTTTACTATACGTAGATTGTTAGTACTATATGTAATATGTAAATACTCTAGGTGTGTAGCATAAGTAAAGTTGATTTGAGAAACTTAGTAGCAATGTCATTTAAATATGAGTTGATGGGAACGTTTTTCATGCTGTTAAGATAATCCACAAGAAAGGGGATAGCCTTCGAATAGAATACTAATGGTCATAAACAAATCAAGAAATTATTGTAGTGAAATAGATGAGCCTCACTTGAAGTATTGGGTGATGAATCTTTGGCCAAAGTAGTGTAAGTAGCCACTATTTATAGTGTCAATTCACTATGATCCAATTTACATTCTAAGCTAGGTATATCATACATATAGTTGTAGCCGCATTATGGTAGCTCTAGATATGTAGAACACATCACTATGCTCAGGAAAGGCTATATGAAGGATGAGGTTACCAAACCAATCTCTTCATAGAAGGGAGGGTCATCTTACCAAGTTTGGTAGATGTGCAAGGGACCGTATTAAGTCCATGATTGGTGAAAAAGTGCTTGAGTGATGCTTCTCCTCATGTAGTTGGTGGCCAAGATTTGGGAGAAGGACATTTTGGACCACTTGTATTTCTTGTTCATGTAATCTCAAGTTGAAGCTATGTATGTAATCACATGTATCCATTTATATAGAATTTTTAAATATGAAATATTATCTTGAATATATAAAAAGTGAAATCACACTTGTATTGATGAAAATATTCTTTGATTATGCAATGGAAAATTTTGGAAAGGTTATGTTTCAAATGGTGTATTTATTATTGAAAAGAAAAGAAATATGTTATTGTTCATAAGATTAGATGAATAAACTATTCACTTGTGGATAAAACATAGTAAAATTACAGGGTAGAACAATGGGCATGTTACACATGGTATGAAATCTATCAGGGTCAGCTCTAGAACCTATGTGCTCGCTATGTTTCCAATCCAACATTATATGAGTCTAATGTTTAGAAATTCTTGTGCCAAGATGGTGTGTCTCAAGATGACTACAAGAAAGTTAGTAATCATAAATGAGTGCTACCTATGGGCCAAGAAGGAAAGAGAAGCCCTTGTTCGAACCATTTAGGGAAACAATTATGACAATGCCATTTGGTTGAGCGATACTGAGACTTTTAGTCATTCCCTTTTTTGAATTAGTCAAGAGAGGAGAAGGATGATAGAGGCTGTCAACTTCAACATGTTACCTTATGTCTTTATGGCCAAGTCAAACTACTTATCACTTTCCAAGGATATGCCCTCAAAATGTAGTGTTAGTCCAATCATGATATGTAGGGATGCTGGTGTTCTTCCTTTAGCGAAAGTTATTGTAATAGCCTCAAGTGGCGAATCAAAGGGTTATGTACCTCAAAACTATATGTCTAAGGATATATTATATGGTTATTTCCCTTTCGATGATGCATATGATAAAAAATCTTAGGGGTATACCCCATGAAGTTATGTACCGGAAAGTGAATCTAAGGGATACTCTCCCTTAGACTATTTCATTCTATGTAAACTCAAGGAAATTGAAATCCTTTTTTATTATAATGAAAAACAATTTTTGGCAAAATTTGTGAATAAGCTCTTTTATAGAATTTCTTATGTGAATGATAGATTTTTTGGAATGTTGTTACTATAGATACTAAAAAATGTCTTGATCTGCAAACACAATTTTTTCGCATCATTCTTTCTTCTCCCTCATTTAGTTAAATAATTTTAATTATTTAATTATTTCACATCCTCTTTCTTTAGTCTTCCTTTGATTAATTAAATAAATTCATATTTATTTAATTGTGTCACTAACATTCTCTTTCTTTCTATAATTAAATAAATTTTCATTTATTTAATTATTCGCTCTTCATTGTTCATCTATAGTTAAATAATTATTTTTAATTATTTAGCTATTCATTAATCTTTTATGTCCTATAGTTAAATAATTATTGGAATTATTTAACTCCCCCTTTACCACTCTTCCAATATTAAATAATTAATCTAATTTAATTATTTAATTCCTCTTTTCTATTTCCTCTATATTGAATTTAATGGTTGCACAATCATTTTAAATTACATACCCATTTCCCTTATTCTCTTAAATAAATAATCTAAATGATTATTTATTCCTTCCCATGCTTATCCATGAATTAAAAATTAATATTTGTTTCCTCCACTACCTTCCCTCCACTTTCTCATTTGAATCTTGACCGTTGATTCTCTTTGGTCTTCTTTCAATCTTAACCATCTATCCTTAGTCATCCCTAGCCCTACCACTATGTGGTGCATTCATCCTCCACCATTGATTTGGGAATCTTCTAGAGCTTTGATCTCAGTCGTTCATTCGAATAACTCTTCTATAAAAGAAGGTTTTCTCCATCATTTTGGCTTTACAACCACATTCTCCAACATTCATGCTACTTTATCACTGTCACTTGCAAGTGTTTGAATACTTTGAAACTGAGGGAAAGCTTACAAAAGAAAATTTAAGGAGAGGCAAGGAAGATGAATCAAGTTTGATGAGGGAGTTGCTATTTCTTTTGATGTTCATTTTGTTTTTCCTTTTCATTTGTACTTTCTTGCTTTAGATTTAGGATTCGGCTTTGATATTAGGTAGAGTGGTTGCTACTTGGTCTTAGCTACTTTGGTTTTCATATTTCCCCATCTAACATTTGGTGAATCCAATGTGATCCTTACAAAATTTGTAGAGCAACCTATGTGCTTGTTTTTTTTTTGTCGTGGTATAGTTTCGTGAGTCTTATTTGTGAAGAACAGTGATGCAACTAAAGGCGGAGTGACAAAAATCTGAAAATCGCCACAACTAAATGGTCTTGATCCACAATCAAAAAAATCCAGAGCAACACAACTAATAAAATTTGAGCCGCATTTTTTGTACTATTTTTCACAATCATTACTTCCTAAGCCACATTTGTGAGCCGCAACTATTTTCCAAAACGCTGCAACTAACTATTAAGGTATAACTTTTTAGTTTTGAGTTTTCTTTCAGTTTTTATTTTTGGATTTATCTTAGATTAGAGTTTTTGGTTTACTAATATTTTTTTTTCAGCATGTGGATTTCATCAAGGAGACCTAACTTGTGGTTTTGCAAGATTTTTTCTTTTTTTTGGTTTAAAATAGGAAATAATTTTGTTTCTTTCAACATAATTCATGGAAATTTAAATTTTATACACATTCATGAGGACCTAAAATGAACACAAATTTCATACATAATAATGAGGATCTAAAATGAACACAAATTGCATACACATTCATGGGATCTAAAATGAACACAAATTGCATACCTATTCATGAGGATTTAAAAAGAACACAAACTACATCTACACTTATTCAATTTTAAAATGAACAACAACTTTGCATATTACACTCATTGAGATAAAACAAACCAAAACTTGCATTTGAGCATTTTCTTAAAGTAGGAACATTTCAATTTGGGTTTAATAAATGAACGATTGTCTACCGTGTTTGGTGCACCTACACACTTTTTGTAAGTAGATCCCATAAGGTGTAGTGAGTGTATCCTCTCCCCTTGCACCTCATGTGATCTTGGGTGAAGAGAAATCATTGCATCTTATTTTTCTTTTTTTAGTAGGACTTGCCTAAAAGACACATCCGTACGAAGAACTCGAAGGAAATTCCAACCAGTTTTTCCCTTGGGCCTATATTAAAGTCTTAGGAAAAATCCAAGGGAAAACTACCATTAGTTGTTGTTGTATAATGCCATTCTGAAAGTGCAAGCTACTTGTGTCACTTACATGAAGTATTTTTAGTACCACTAGTAGGATTGATTAAAGCCTTAAGAGGCTTGTTAGAAACTCGCATAGTGGAAAGTCCCAAAATTATGACTAGAAACCATTTTAGTAGCCACCCTTATTGTTTGACTTATGTTGGCATCACTCCCAGTGCAAGGGTGTAGCATCATACCCTAAAAGTTACTCACCATTCAACTCCCTTGAGTGAGATGGGAATCCTTGGCTTAGCATAAGTTACTTGTTCAAACTTGCAATTTTCCAAGGAGAGGGTGATTTGGGTCATCCTTCCATTCTAGGAGGACCCTATCCATCCACTTTCATAGACAAGAGGTGATACATAACCCGAAAGGGTGTCCCTCCCTTGCGTCAATGGATATTTCAAGTTGTGGGCTTGAGTGTCGTGCCATTGGACATTGAGCTTAGGGATAGACAGTGCTTGATTATTTTTGATATGTGTTTATACTAGTGGAACTGGGGTGAATAAGTTTTGAACACACACATGCATGTTTCAAAATTGTCACAAGTCAACAGCCAAACCAATATTTTTTTCATAGTGTTTTCAATGTTTTCAGAATATTCTCAGTCATATTTCACAAATTTTCCAAAATGAAAACCAATTGAAACCATAAACTTGCAAATCAGCTCTTTATTAACCGCATTTGAGGGAAACATGCCCACAACTGTAAACTGAGTCACATTTGTTCACTAGAAAATTGCAAATGATATTCTACATCGCATTTGATAGACACATACCCACATCTATTGTAATTCACCACATCTATTAACCAGAAACCTGTATCTGCAAAAACTGCACTTGCAAAAGTAGTGAATCATAATTTCCTGATTATCAAAATTTTAGAGAATACTTGTTCAATCTTCATCCAAATCATCTCGACAGTGATCTTTTCATAAGAACCTTAGACTTGCAAAGTTTATTAGTCCATTTCTATCATTTTCATTTAGGATTGCATCACATTTAGGTTGCATTGTCCATCCTTTCTTAGCATAATTAATCTTAAGTTTGGCTTAGGTTGCACATACCTTTGATATTTAAGACATAGGAAACTTATCAAGCCTTTTGGAAATTCATGGTTACTTATTTAGATTGGCATTGACCTTTATCTTTCAATCTATCAATCATCATCATCATCTTTGTCATTGCCAAAATTGGGTTTCAAACTTGTGTCTTATTTTAGACTCATCCTATCAAAATCTCTCAATATTGGTCCTCATAAAGGTCAATGATAATTTGTTTTGTAATCTTGGATCAACATAGCTAGGTTAGCCTCCTTTTTCTTAAATCTTAAGGTCCATATCATTAGTATCATTTGACATCCCTTAGTCTCATTTGGCCTCATTTTCATACCATATCATTTGTTCACAAGGTCTTTATCATCATTGCATCTCAAACTTTAGTCTTAGGAGCATTCTCATTTTCATCCTCATATCCTTAAAATCCAAAAAAAAATTCAAAAACATAGCTTAGTCTCATATCCCACTTTTCATCCTTGCATGCTCATATTCACCTTGCAAGTCTTATCTAGTTGAAACAAGATCACGAGCAAAAATAAAGGAAATGGATTCTTCAAATGATTTCTTTTCTAGTCCTCATGGCATAAACCTTGGATCAAATTCAAATAAATCTTCACCATCTCAAAGAGAAAAAACACAAGGAGGATCACCCAACACATTTGATAACCTTTTCTTAATATAATTCAACAAACACTTAACTCTAGAAGAGATCGAAAGAGCCTCCCAAGATCCAAGGATTATATGCATTGTAGATGACCTTGTTAGTGTTGATCCAAACAATTTCTTTTATGCACTAGTTAAAAAAGGTGCAAACTTCCTCAAGGATATGATGTTTCTACACTTGTAGAGGGAGCTACACAAGGACTAAACCAAGGTTCCATCCAAAAAACATTCTCATTAGGAATACCATCCTCACATCAAAATTTCACTATCCTACCACTTCATACAACACACGTGGAAACAAACATACAAATTCCTAATCCACCAACATTTGGAAACAAGAGAACTCCTTGCATGAAACACAAGGACAAAATTTTACATTTGGTGCCTCATCATCAAACCCCATGAGTATGACATTCATAAATCCTCTATTCCAAAACCTAAATCAAGGTTCCACACCTCAAAATTAACCCAATAAATCAAGGAGGATTCATTTTCCCATGAAAGGTACCAAATCAAGGCCCTACAACATCATTTTAAAATGAAAATCAAGGACCCACACCTCAATTTCAAAACACAAATCAAAGTCCCATGCCATCATTTCAAAATACCAACCAAGGTCCAACATTTCAATTCCAAAATACCAATCAAGGTCCAACACCACAATTTCAAAAATGCCACACCAAACACAAACATGAATTTTGGGACAAATCAAAATACCACTTTCATTCCAAATCAAACCAAAACCAATAAAAATTTCACACATTAATATCAACAAGGAAATCAAGGTCCCATGTCACAAAATGTCACTCTAACTCCAACATTTGATCATCTCAACATCAACACCAATGCCATCATGCAAAATCAACCAAACACAACAATATCTCTCGCAGACACCTTAATGCAACAAATCCAAGCAATTAAAAAAAAATGACAAGCATGCAATTGGGAACAATTAAGAAGACATATTCTATGGAGGAATTGTGTCATCCATTTGATAGAAATCTATACATGCCACCTTTCCCTCCACATTTCACTCCACTAACTCTTACCAAATACAAAGGCAAAGGTGATCCAGTGGAACACATACGATATTTTAACATAGCATGTATGGACATTGCATATGAGCCTACTTATTTGATGATACTATTTCCATGAATTCTTGCAAGATAGGCTCTAGACTAGTTTGCACACCTTCCTCCAGGGATTTAGATATGGGGTGACTTGGCTGATAGATTCATTAATCAATTTTCCTATAATATAGAAGGTGACATGACCCTCACAAAACTATGCAAAATAAACAAGATGAGGGAGAGTCACTCACATCATTCTACCAACAATGGTGAAGTATGGCTAGCAAATGTCCTTGTCACATGCCTGAGAAATAGTTAATCCCCATATTTGTGGAAAACCTTAATGCAAAATTGATGGCTCAACTCCAAATACAATGTTGCACAACTTTTGAGGATATCATTGAAAAGGTGTCTTTATTAAGAAATATCTCATGGCAAAAGGACTAGTCAAAGTTTCCAAAGAAACCCCAAAAGCTAATAATGACAAAGGAAATTTTTGGTCCCAAAACAAGAATGTCACTAATGATGGATTTGTTGATGAAAAATTTGTAAACAAAGGTCACCCTACCATTTACCTTAAAGGTCTCTCCACATCAAACACCCAAACACAAAGTCAAGATCAAACATTGAATGTAATCCAAAATAACCAACAACATAGAGGACCTCCACACACTAAGAGAACATACACTCCCTTGGATGAACCTATTGAATCAGTTCTAAAGAATTTTTTACAATCCAATTTCATTCAACTTCCGTACATCAAGAACTATGAGCCCACATTGGTCAAACCTAATTGGTGGAATGAAAATGAGTACTGTTAATATCACTAGGGAAAAGGACATAAGACATCATCATGTTGGACACTCAAAAATCTCATTCAGGACCTTATTGAACAAGGAGACATTTCAATAGATAACCCACAACCTAAAACCAATGTTGATTGAATACCATATTCAAAACTCCCTTACAACACCATGGAAAAGGGAATGCCTCTAGTTTAGGTAACAATAGTGCTAATTATACCAAAATTTCGCATGACTACAACACCATCATTAATCACATTCGAGCCTTTGATAGTCATGTTGCCACCATTACCATTAACAATAAAAGTTCAAAATGTGTTGTCACCACTCACAGAGCCAAGGTAACCCTTCAAGGGGTTGCCTCTAATCCACAACCTAAAATTCAATACAATCTCCTTGATCACCTAGGAAAGACGTCCACATAGATATGTATTCTTGAGTTGCTTTGCATTTCCCTAGAGCATAGGGCTATTTTGGACAAAGCCTTGTAAGATGCATCCATCCCTTCTGACCTAAATGTCAACCAATTTTAGGCCATGATAGGATTTGTAGCTACACCACACCATGTCACCTTTTTTGAACAAGACCTTTCCACAAAAAATCCAAATCACTATGATCCACTACACCTTGAGGTTTTCATTAATAAACATAAGATCAAATGAGTCTTGGTAGATAGTGGAGAGGGTTTGAATATATGCACCCTAAAATTGGTGAAAGCATTGGGATACTCTTAAGCTTGCATAGATTGATCTAAGACAATTGTTATCAAGGATTATGATTATGTTTATCACTTGTCCAAAGGTTCAATTACTCTACCTGTAAGGGTTGGCCCCGCTATTCAGAATACAATGTTCCATGTCTTGGATTTGGACTTGCCCTACAATCTCCTCCTTGGTCGACCATGGATTCTATTGGTTAGTTTTTGAGAACCAAACTTAATCTCAGTCATTATCTATGAATTCATAATATAATTCAATGGTTAATAATGGTGAGTATTGCCCAACGAATGGGTATAAGCCTGCTAGGCTTGACCCCTACTCTTTGGGCTCTATGAAACCTAGGAGGGTGATCCTGAAAATGTTTAAATTGATATTCTTGTGCCAAATTACCAATAACATTGCGACAAATAGATACATTCCCACAAGCTTCCAATTAGATAAAATCCTTTAAAGATTTGGTTGATCCTTTAACGAATTCTTACCTAAAGCAAGGAATGAGTGGTGATTTATACCACTTTACAACAATTGTAGGTGTGTCAGGGATTGTCATTAAGATTTTTGTTCTTTGTTAGGTATGGGAAGGCTCACTTATATCTAGGATAACCAAATTAATAGACCAATGCTTTATCCATGGGTGACAAACTCATATTTGTAATAAACTATAATACATCAACAATGAAAACAAGCATTTATAGACTATTGTTGTATTGCTTTGCAATACACAAATCAAGGTATCTAGAAACAGAAAATACTTAGTAATCCTTGAACTTCATCTCACAAACCTATGATCTCATTAAAGCATTTAATTATTTCTTTGAACTAAAGAAAAAATAAAACCATTCATTCAACCAAAGCGATTGAAGACAAATAAAAGATCCTTGATCATTCTATTCATAATTTGAGAGACAAAATACAGAGGATAGAATTTGATCCAAAATTGGCAATTGTCATTCATATTCCATTGCTATTGTAAAAATGTTATGCTTATTAAAAACTAGAATGCATACCTAAGACTCAACACTATTCTATTTCTCTGTGCTTGAATTATAAAATTGTTCTAACATGAGCTCAAAAATACTTAACCATCAAAAGACCCATTTAATTGGCCTTGAATTCCCATTTATAGAAGCTTCGGTCCAAATTACAATTAAAGTCACATTTTACATTTGACATACATTTTCATTTGAATTTCAAAATTCCCCAAGTAGTTGTATTTGCACCTTTGAAAGAGGGGGGAAGCATATAAGACAAAATTCATTTCTATTTGCTGAAGAAGATATACCCACCTTCCAAAAGGAACCTTTCATTCATTGTAACAACATCAGACTATCTTCCTCATGAGCCAAAATTTTTCTCCACGTGCACTCCTAGTCAACAAAAATCTAAAGCAAGAAAAGAGAGAAGGTTGACCCATCCATGTTAGCACCTTTTTCATCAATCTTCATGTTGGGGAGAAACCAATATTTTGTAATACTTTAACAAAATCCTAGTTTTTACTAGTTCTAGGCTATGCATTGTTTTTTCCCATTTGTTATTCACTATGTTTGTCACCATCTTTCCTACACATAATCACCCTGTAAACTTCTACAGTCATGTGTTATATTCATCCTTAGTTGGCCATTTCACGTCCAACAGGTTCTGCACTTTCGTATTGTGTTGATTGTACCTTGCATTAGTTAAAGCTCTAGCCTCTTTAATGAAAGTGTCCATTCTCATTTCAACTCCAGCCATGTTATCAATGTTGGGATTCAACATGGAGTAATCAATAACACTTAAAATCATCTTACCCTGTTGAGGGAGCAACTCTCCCAAATCTTCTTTCCACTTAGAAAACTCCTTTAACTCACCCTTATCATCCAGTATTTTGGGAATGCCATGCCCCTCCATATCTCTAAACATTCTTAATTTTTTTTGGAGTTGCATCCCTAACTTCCCATGTAATGTTGTAATTTCATTTATAAGATCAATGACCTGCAATATTTCAAGAACATTAGTGGGAGCTTCAAGATCTTCTTGCATCCTATGCATCATTTCCTTTAGTGTTCCTACTTTGATGCTCTATTTTCTCCACTCAATTTGAAAAGCCCTCTGAACTTGCAAATATTTGATGTTAGCCTCATGGATATTCTTGTAAGCAACCCACACATCAACAACCCTGTTTACCAAATTCGTTACCCTATTTTTTAACACATCCTCAAAAATTTCATTGGCCACTTTAACTATTTCCAATTTGGCTTTCTTTATATTCTCCTTTTCTTATTACAATTCTTGCTTCAAACTTTGAATCCTTAGTGACAAGGTTTCTCTGTCATGTGTAGACACATCTGAGGTAGAAATTTTTGGAGATGGCATACCCTTTTTTGTTGTGGAAAGAACCTTATTATGTTCATCCAACAACTTTTTGTATCTATCTAACAACATTTTGTAGTTAGTCTCTGTAATTTGGACAGTATCCACACTCAACATTACAACATGCATTATCAAATGGGCAGCTATAGTGACACTCATTTCTATAGCCCTTTTAACAACTACTACTCTAATCTCCTTTTCCACATACTTTATGACCTCAGGCTTCCTTGTGTTTGGTTTCATAGACCAAATGGCAAGTGCATGCAGCTTAGGGCTGAAACCTGAGCCAAAATAATTATTGTCAAAAACCTCCTGAAAAACAAAGGCATCTGGGTATTTCCTAATTGCATCTAGTGCAATAGAAAATGATATTTCCCATCCAAGCAATAAGAGAACCTCACTTCCTTTCACCAATTTTCTTGCATCAGCTAGTGACATAGCAACAATTTCTTATATTATTGTATTCTCCTCCTCCTTCTCAACTTCTTCTTGCAAGGATGGATTAATTTTCTATTTTGCTTCTTCAATCCTCTTTTTAATATCATAACCTTTTATATGGATGACTTTATCTTTTAATTTCATGGTCTTGACAAAAGCATCGTCACACATGAAATCATCACAGACCTTTATCCCGACATCATCATCCTCAGCCTCATTATATTCCCACTTTACAATTCTAGTAGGAGGAACCACTATATTCAAGGAATCATCTTTGTCTTCAAGAAATTCCAGATCCACTTTCTGCTCCATGGGAATGTGCTCTTCAAACACCTCAAGAACTTGAGCTTCACCAATCTACTCACTTGTTGAATAAGCCACTAATGGAGTGACTACAAGTTGTTCGCCTGTCTCTTTTGTTTATAGGTGGATGCTTGGAGCAAAGGATTGAGCCGGTTGGCTCCTCAACTGTGCATCATGATTTTATTTGGCCACCTTGGCATTTATCTCAACTTGCTTAACTTTCTCTAAGAAACTCTTATCATTAAAATCACCAAGCATTAATTTTGCTTGCACAAATTTATCATCTATCTCAAAATAAGGGCTGACATAAAAAGGATTTTCCTTCAACATATTTTCTTCAATTGCACATATCCTCTTCCATGCATTTTTCCTTGCTATAACTTCTTCATCAAAAGATAAATTTCTAATCACATCCTATTGAAAGAGGAACTAATGAGGTTTCCCTGATAACCCTTTTGCTTTTCTCTCAACAAAAATCACCCCTTCAGGGTCACAAAACCTTATGACATCTTTTCTCAATTTGTAATTATTTAAATGAGATCTAGACCTCTCAATGTCTTCCTTTGAGCTGCAGGTGAAATAATAAAATCCACAATCAGGGTTCACAAGGGATGCCTTCCTTGATTTTCTAAAGTGTTCCCTATCCATGGCATCTAGTTGCCACATTGTTTCCATGAATGCTTGTCTATCTGACATATATATGGGCAACTTGTGAGGTGGCACTAGGGCTCCATAAATTTTGATTGTTGTGTAATTGGTATGAAGATACCAATCTCCCTAATTAAATTTTTTTTTAGTGTCCTACTCATATTCCATGGGCCTCAAAATCTCCTTAACACCTTGTGAAATTATATTCATGGGCTTCAAACCCAATTGTTCCAACACCAAGAACTTTAAAACATTGAAAAACAAAGTGTAATTAGACTATGGACAATGCACATCCCAAATATGGGTCCACATTTGCACAGGAAGTTCATTGTCCACGTTGTCTCTTTCTCTTAATTTCATAAAATTCCTCATTACCTTTCTACTTTTTCATAACAAGTGCATCAACAAAGAATAGTATCTACATGACAATGGAGGGGTTGTATCTTTCAACTTCATCAAGTCCTCATGCAAATGCTCAACAATGTAGGAAGCATAATCCAAAACCCTATTCTGATACTTATGTTGAATATCAATTGCTAGGACCATTAGGGAAACATCCATCTTAATATCATACTTATGCAAAACTTGACACGGTGCATAATCAATATTCTTGAAATAATTTTCAAAATCGGCACAATCAAATGGATCCATTTCAAGAGGACTAAAAGGTACAACATTCTTCTTCAAGTCATGCCTCCTATGTATAGGCAAGACACTCTTTCTATACCCAAACCTATTTTTCTCATATTCTTTGTATAGCTTTTAGAAATTGATGGATTCAGGAGCGGATGGATTCAACTAAAATACCTCCATAATCTAGCTCCCTGATATTTCTAGCATATGAACAAAGTTTGGAAATATTTTAATTGTTCTATCCATTAGGTCATAACACATTTCCAATTCAAGCATTAAATCCACCTCCATAAATACATTGGGGCATACCAACTTTCCTATGTCACAAGTCCATAAGTTGCAAGTGGGGTGATTTGCAGGTCTTCTTTTGAAAGTATAGAGAAATAAGTCCCAACCACTCTATGGCAACACTACATCACCAATCCCAAAGGCATAATCCTCAAAATGAGACATCAAAGCTCCTTCACCAGTTTTTCTTTTTCCCACTTTCTTAATCTCTATAGTCGGGTCCTTAGGGTTTTTCTCCATAAACCTAGGATGATCTTTCTTTATAGTTCTCTTCTTTGCAGGTTTTTCCACTATTTCAAGTTTAGGTTGGTAGTCCTAGGGTTTAGGTCTTTTAACCCTTTTCTAAGTAGGTTTTTTCTTAGGTTTAGCAAAGGACTCATTGGGTTCACTCATGTTTACAACATAATAAAATTAGGGTTCCAAATAATAGGGAATTGCAGCCTAATTTTCTTAAATTCAAAGGGTTCAAATTGAGAAACAACAATTTTAACTCCTCTACCCCAAACCCTACATGCAATAATTTCAATTCCCTTTGGACACATGAAAATGAAAATTTTGATCACAAACCCTAGCTTTGCACCCACTTCCTACTACTCAATGTAACAAATTACCCACAAAGGCCAATAAATTAACTTACTCAAAAAAATCAACAAGTTCTTCTTTGAAATTTTCCTTACCAAGAGCTTTTCCTTCTTCTCTTCTTCACTTAGCCAATCTTTCAACTCTTGAAAATTGTAATTATGGAAGAAATGTGAACAACCCTCTTTATTACTTAGAATTGGAGCATCCTCTCCATTAATGGCTAATAGATTGCTCGTGCGAGCAAACTAACAAATAGTCATTCCATTTTGAACTCCAATCATCGATCCTTTTGATTTAAAACACAATCAACGCTTCTCCTCAACCATCGCTCCATGGTTTTACAACTATTATTTAAAATAGTGATGATACTTTGAGCAACCACCACGTAGCCATTCATGTATTCACAATACCTTTTTGACTCCATTGCTCATCATTATAATGCCTTGAAGTTATGTCCAAACTTCAATTATGAGCGACAACCCCTCCAATGAAAGGAATATTCCTTAGCATATCCTCCATCACTTGTCATGGAAATTTCACAAGGTTGCAATTGTATTTCGGTGAGGACTTTCCAGCAATGCAAAAACATAACCATAAGCCATCACACATCACCATAATTGATTTGGAGTTGAGAGTGATTTTGGTGATGGGCTAAACCAGTGATAACACCAAATGCTGACAAGTGGAAAGATCATACTGCTCCATTAATACCTTCCCATCACTCATCACAGTAACTGAAAAAGGCAATGAAATGTTTCTGCGATAGTGCCACATAAAGAAAAGACATTGTACATCGTACTTCGCTGAAAAGGAACTAGGAACCCAAAACATTTCAGCGGTAAGCAATATGAAAGGCACACAACCATATCGCTCATCGCGGTAATCAATCATGACGATCAAAAGATTTTAGTGACACATGATGCAAAAGAGAACCATAGGCCCATCACTCATCATAGTAATGAACCCAATGATAGAAATAACTTCAGCGATGAGCGATGACTTAAGTGATGGGAATATGCATGTGCACAAAGTTGTTTTAAAAGAGGGGACCACCTAGGAAAACATATGATAAATCCTTAAAATAATTAATAACATTTGGGACAAAGGATGTAAAGGCCAAACAAGGCCGAATATCAACCTTATAAAATAAAAGAAATTCTCAAACCTAGGCACATGAGAAAATCAAGCAATGAGTAATAGGGAACCCTAACCACAAGGGGTCGGTCATTTCATGGACTCCAATGACTCAAGTTGCTTTAAACTGACTAGAAATGAGTGATAGCAGGTCAACAAAATATTATACCAAAAGATTTAAGGGTTTAGACAAAGGAGAAAATCTTCAAAGAAAAACAACTCCCCACATAAAATCCTAAACCCTAATCAAAACAAACCAAATCGACACCAAAGGAAAATGCATTTTCAAACCAATGAAACATGAAACTTGAAGGTTCCACAAAATTCATGCCATGGGAGTTGTATCTTCCACCTACCACCAATTCCTAAATTTTCCCTACGATGGCATCAAAATTACCATTCCAGGTGATCTCGATCCCTTCCAATACTACAATAATTTGAGAGGGACTATTGAATTTCAAGTTCCTATTAATCAATAAGCTTCATCCTCCACCTCGTCACATTACATTGATGCATCTTTCTTGGTCAAGTCATCCACTCCATTAACTACACCTTCCAAAACCAAGGTCCATATCCATGATATGGGGTGTGGGGAGTATCCTATGGATAGTTCATTTTGGTTGAGAAGTCATCCACAAGAGAAAATGTTAATTTTTCTAAGGATATGTAGACTCTTAAGAATGATGTTGGGTCAACTTCAAATGGTCATGCCTAGATCGAATCCTTTTAGGATCCTGATGATACCTCCATCTTCATCATATCCGCTCATGATCCTATTGAGGATGTTCAAGATCATCCCTCTCCATCTCATGATTTTTTTCCTTGCACTCCATATTCTAAACAATCATCCTTCCATTTCAACCATCTTGGGTTAGGGTATTCATCCCCTACTATTACCTTGCTAATCCTTTTTTCCAACTCGTTAAGGATGTGCTAGCCTCCTGTGATGTTAATAGGGCCAAAAAGGATAGTCCTGAAGAATCTATTGAGTACATCACCAAGATTTTCCATGAATCACACATTCCTAACATTTCATCTATCTCATCCATCTCATTCACATCATTCGACTCATCCATCTCACCCACATCCATCCACCTCATAGATATGGATCAACAAGTATCACCTCACAAAAATAATGAGGATATAACTCAAGAATCAAAGGTGAAAGTGCCTTTTATAAAGTGAGATCTAGAATCAAAAGAAAGAATGCAAAGAAAGAAAGATCAAGAAGATTAATTTAGCTAAAATCAAAAGCTATGGGATAAATAAAAAATAAAAATAAAATTCAAGAATAAAAGTAAGAAAAAGTTGATTTCAATTATGCCTCTTCATCAAAAATAACTAGGGAATTTATCAAAGTAGAATGTCAAAAGAAGAGCTTGTTAATCCAAAGTCTCCATTTTCATCCCTTTCACCCAATCCATACACTCTTCCACATCCTTCAATAACTTCTCATTTATCATACCATTCCATCTCCCTCAGTGATGTTCTTCAACGGACCTTTGACGACGACCCCTTCACATGCAATAGCTCATTGGTTTCCCAAACTCCTTTTCATGTGAATCATAATGGCCCATGTATTGTGCACATTAGGAATCATTCCCTAGCTCCCTTCACCAGCCACATCAATCATCCTCTACATCCATCATCCACACCTTTCATTTAAATCATATCCATTCATCTGGCATGGTCATCCAGATATGAGCCCAATTGGTTGGGTCCCTACATCATGGCAACAACATATGGATCCAATGCTTATCAGTTATCTACTCTTGAAGGTGAACCACTACCTAATCCTATCAGCAACATGCATCTTCGTAGATATCACATCTAGCTTCCAGAGAATCCCATTAAAAGTGAAAAATACACAAAAAAAAAAAAAAAGTAAAAGTAAAAGTCATCGTGATGAAAACCTAGCAAACATGCATCTTGGTGACACCAAAAAAATAAAAAAATATTAAAGAGAAATAATTCATCCAATAGTGAAAACCACTTCGATGGTGCTTTGGATAAGTACCATGGTGAAAACCTGGAAAATAGGTGCCATGTGTAGTCAGTCTATGCTCCTCTGTCTCCTATCACTCTATCTAGTTTTTTTCCTTCCATCCATCCATTCATACATATCATCCATCCATAATAAAGCTTTGTCATCCTTCTCATGGCCTAAGAACTATTGGCATTTAGTTTCTTCCACCTTTCATAACCATCCTTTGCATCCATCAATCCCCTCACGCATAATTAGTTTTTCCTATACCTGACTGGGAGAAATTCCTTGACTTACATCTTCATGGGATCCTACACATGGTATCAACTTTTAAAACCTTCAAAAATCCAAAAAAAAAATCATAAACCCTTCAAAATCCAAAAAAATCATAAAATCTTCAAAAATCCAAAAAAAAAATATAAAGCCTTCAAAATCCAAAACAAAATCATAAAACCTTCGAAATCCAAAAAAAATCAAAAAACTATCAAAATCCAAAAAAATCATAAAACCATCAAAATAAAATAAAAATAGAAAACATCAAAACTCCAAAAATAAAGTCTGAGTCTATGTTAGTCCATGTCTAGTCAAACTACATTGTCTCTGCACATTGCTACGTAGGCAAGGCCATCTTTCAATGAGCCCCTGAGGCACTAGGTCAGTCCCTTAGGGTTTTTTTGAGTCAAATCAATCATGATTTGTGTCTTAGTATTGAGTCATTTTTGGTCCAAGTTATTCAAACTATGATATCTATGCATCTATAACGTAGGCAAGGCCATCTTTCGATGAGGTGATGGGTCAGTCCTTTAGGGTTTTTTGGGTCTATCTTGTTCTATTTTCTTTGATCATCCCTTTATGTGGTCAACACTTTCAATTCATGCAAACAAATAACCTAAACCAAATCTTGAACCAACAAATCAACTATCCAACTAGTCAATTGCCTAATCATCAATGCTTGTCAAGTCATTGGTCTTTATCATTTTGTCCTATTTAGGACATGCGTCCTTCTTGAATTAGGGAATTGGTCATTTTTCAACCTTGTCATTTTCCTTATATAGGATATTTCTTTCCTAAAGCTAGGCATGGTCAATCAATCAGTCAAATCGGTCAATTAATCAATCAATCTTGTCAATTGGTCAATCAAATTTGGTTAAATAATCAATCTTGGTCATTTAACCAATATTTTCAATCAATCTATATGGTCAAACAATCATCCAACCCTATCATTCAACCAATTGTTCAACCTTATCAATCAATCAATCTTGTCATTCAATCAATCTAGTCAATCTATCAGTCAAACTTGTCAATTAATCTGTTAATCAATCACATCAATCTTATCATCAAATAAACTTTGGCAACTGATCTAAGTGGTTGTTGACTTTGTTCGTCTAGTTGGTCTTATCTTTTTTATTGGTCTTTGGTCATGTTACTAGTTGCCTTGAGGATGTCCCATGAAGCATTTAAAGGGGTGATGATGGATCATGATCTCTTTTCTTTTGATTGTTGCTTTTGGTTTGTCTTGACAAAAAGACTGGGGCAATTGGGTCCTTAGTATTAGTCATGGCATTCCTTGTCTATTGAGTGTCTTCTTTCACAAGTTGTAACATTTCACACCTTGGTCTATGTCATACCATGGTGTTTATGGTCCATTTGCTATAATTTTACTGCCTAATGATGATAAACATGCAAGTTGACATTTATTAAGCAATAATATCCACCCCTTTTCAGTTGACTAACTCCATGTTGACATTCGTCTTCTCCATACTAACATCCACCTTCTTCACTCTCTCACCTTTCCTTTCCACAACCATCCTGACAGCTCACAAGCTAAATTGTTTTCCTGTCAGTACATCAAAATGGCTTTTCAAAATCATTTCTCAATCTTTTTGAAATTTTGAAAAAAAATTGAGGGGGCATAGGTATACCCTGCCTTCACTGGGGCACGTTGGGGCATGATTTGAAAAATATTTTCTTAATTATTCTTTGACACAACACTCAAATTACATTATGTCAAAGAGGGGAAAAATGTAGACACTAAAAAATGTCTTGATTTGTGAACGTCATTTTTTTGTATCATTCTTTCTTCTCTCTCGTTTAGTTAAATAATTTTAGTTATTTAATTATTTCTCTTTAATTGCATTCTTCTATTAATTAAATATTTTT
This sequence comes from Sequoia sempervirens, assembly GCA_007258455.2. Lineage (NCBI taxonomy): Eukaryota > Viridiplantae > Streptophyta > Pinopsida > Cupressales > Cupressaceae > Sequoia > Sequoia sempervirens. The sequence continues at coordinate 68,587 of VDFB02076095.1, forward strand.
AATTATTTAATTAATTCACATCCCCTTTCTTTAGTCTTCCTTTGATTAATTAAATAAATTAATATTTATTTAATTGTCACTAACATTTTTTTTCTTTCTATAATTAAATAATTTTTTATTAATTTAATTATTTAGCTATTCATTAATCATTTATCCTTATATAGTTAAATAATTATTGGAATTATTTAACTGCCCCTTTACCACTCTTCCACTATTAAATAATTAATCTACTTTAATTATTTAATTCCACTTTCACATTTCCTCTATATTTAATTTAATGGTTGCACAATTATTTTAAATTAAATATCCATTTCCCTTATTCTCTCAAATAAATAATCTAAATGATTATTTATTCCCTCACATGCTTCCTCATAAATTAAAATTTAATATTTGATTCTTGCACTACCTTCCCTCCACTTTCTCATTTGAATCTTAACCATTGATTATCTTTGGTCTTCTTTCAATCTTGACCATTTATCCTTAGTCATCCCTAATCCTACCACTATGTGGTGCATTCATCCTCCACCATTGATTTGGGCATCTTCTAGAGCTTTAATCTTAGCCATTCATTTGAATAGCTATTCTATAAAAGAAGGCTTTCTCCATCATTTTGGCTTTACAACCCCATTCTCCAACATTCATACTAATTTATCACTGCCATTTGCAAGTGTTTGAATACTTCGAAACTGAGGGCAAGCTTATAAAAGCATATTTGAGGAGAGGCAAGGAAGATGAATCAAGTTTGATGAGGTATTTTCTATTTTTTTTTATTTTCATTTGATTTGCTCCTTTTCATTTGTACTTTCTTGCTTTATATTTGCAATTAGGCTTTGATCTTAAGTAGAGTGGTTGCTACTTGGTATTAGCTGCTTTAGTTTTCAGATTTCCCTATCTAACAGTTAACATTGAGAAAAATTTCATAGGTCTAACTAAAATGAAACCTCCAAGTATAACTATTCTTGGGAAAAATGGTTAGGACAAGAACTAAATTTGTGGGAAGTCAAGAAGTAGGTCAAGGTGCTGAGAATGTTGAAGCTAAGTTAGATCACATTCTAGCTATTATGGATGAAACAAGAGAAAGAATAGGAAACCTCAAATAGGAAGTTCGGGGAAAGGAAAGAGAGGAACAAGAAATCCTAAATAATGAAGAAGATTTCCCAACAATGAAGAAGAAGGGAATAATTCCCACGATCACACTCAATCTAATGATCATGAAAATGATAAGTCGTAATCTCAAACTAAAGGAACAAAAAGGAAGAATTTAGCAAGTGAGTTATCTCGTGACATGAGAAAGATCACACCACCAAAATTTGAAGGTAGTACTACTGGAGATGCATTGGAAGCATGGCTTATGAAGATGGAGAATTATTTCAAAATTAGAAACTATTCCAAGCCATTTGGGGAGCATTTCAGTTGGTTGGTGAAGCATCCAACTAGTGGATGAATAAGAAGATGGAGCTTGGGATTAGTTCTTTAAGTCTCACTTGGAAAGAATTTGTAGATATTTTTTGAAAGTGATGGTTGCCTCAACTTTTCTATGACCAAAATCTCACTGACTTCTAGAACTTGACGAAAGTTGACTCCTTAGTGAATGAGTATTGGGAGTTCACTCGACTCCTGAAGTGTGTACCTATGTACTAGAAGGACGAGCGATTTTGTATAAGGAATTTTATTATGGGTTTTAATGTTTAAATAGGTGGTGAGGTAGACATGCACAGTCCAGCTACCATGGACTTGGTGTATGAGAAGGCAATCAAGCAGGAAAAAATGATTAATTCTATCTCAAACTATCGAGAGAAAAATAGAAGGAAGTTTTGTTGGATGCAAACCAATCAAGCTCCAAAGAAGCCTAGTGAAGGGTAAATTTTTCAAAAGCAAGGGAACAAGGGACCCCAAAATAATTGGAATGAACCAAGGAGAGATCGAAGGGGAAGCAACAACAATTGCAAGAACAACTTTAATAGCAATATTGGTGGAAATAGAAGTAATTTTGGAAGACTTGTGAAAAAGAGAGGACCAATGAAAGGGTGTTATACATGTGGTGGGGATCATTATGCGAGTAATTTTCCAAGAAAACCATCAGGGTCACAACCTCATGGTAACTCTCTTCCACCTCAAAGAGCTTCATTTCAACAAAGGATTCACGCTATAGTGGATAATTAGCAAGCAGAGTACCAGATTACTCTGGTAGAAGTTTCAAGTATAGGACCTAGGAGTGGTAACAATCAATCCTCTCAAGGTGCTCAGAACATGTAAGATTCACTTATGTAACAGAGAGGTTCTGCAATGCAAGATCCAATGGGATCAGTATGTAGAAGATTCTACCACATGAGAAGACTATTGAAATGAAGAAAAAGTTTCCACAAGTCTTGTTAGATTTTGAAAACTCTAGAAAATAATGATGTTTTGTGATGTTGTGCTTTATGTTATGATCCTATTTGATACTTAAAAATCATCAAGGATGATTATTCACAAGGGGCAGAATATGTTACACCCCATGTGTTATTACCTATTTACTATTACCTTGTTCAGTAAAATTGCTTTAAATATATGTGAATGTGTTTTGTATATGAATCTTGATGGAAATATGATGAATGAATGTTTGATTCAATTTAATGCTTTATAATGATTATGTATATGAAATATATGTGATGCATATGAATGTATTATTTTTAGCTAACTATTGTTATGATGTACTAAGTTGAGTGCAGAAACAAGTTCAAACCTTCGAAAGAGAGGGGAAGTATCACTCAAGAGAATAGCTTGGTTTGGTAACCTTTAATTCAGCCTAACTGAGCATTCACACACTCACACCCTAGTTGGTCTTAGTTAAGTCAAGTCAGTGCAAATAAATGGTAAGCGGTCTTCAATTTTGGTTGTAAATGTTTATATTGGTTTGTGATCTTGTTTTATGAATGTTTAGATTTGGAATGTGATTAAGTCTTGTTTGAGTGGAAGTCCTTCCTTTTGTGTTTATTTTTGTATCAATGAGATATATACATAAAATGTATATATATGTATACATGTACATGTCTACGATAAACTCATGCGTGTGAGTGAATACATACATAAGTATATGTAGGTAGACATATCTACACATGCTCATGGATGGATTACCCATATGCATGGGAATACTGATTGGACTAAGTGACGTATATATATATACACACTTCATTTACATATGTCGATTGATGGATATGAGAATATAAGTACTTTTATAAAGGTATTAAAATAATATTATGTATATATAATATATATGTATAAAATAATATAGATAAATATATTAATATATTTATATACAATTGTGTATATATATGTAATGTTATTTGATATATGTTTATATATGTTTGATATTTGGAAATTAGTGCATTTGATAATCTTGAGTAATGAGTATATATTAATATATACATATTAATATATATGTATATATATATTTGGATATATATACATAAATATAATATAAATGATAATTATTTGATATATATTCAAGTGCATTATACAGTGCTAAAGTTGATAGTAATGAAGTGCTTAAAATGTAGCTTATGCACATATAGTGTTTCCTTGCATAGAGGCATTGCATAGTGTTTAAACCAGTGCATGAAATAAAGTGTCGACCAAGTCAACAGGCCATGCATGTTTATTGGCATAAAGTAAAACATTAGAAAAAGAAATTTAATCAATTTAAATGCTGGAAGAATTTTGCACTAGTGCTATCTATAAGGGAGCCAAAACATTAAATGTGGCACCAATCCCTGTAGCTTTTTGGAAGAAAAATGGATTCTTAAACCTATAGATGAGTATGAACTCAATAAATGATAAGTTTGCAACATTATAGAGGGGTAGTCGACTTTTAAAACAAGTAGGAAACCTACTTAATAGCTTGTTGTTCATTTGACTTAGTAAAAGAGTCTTGTTGTCTCTTGAAATAAGTCAACTCATCCATTTGAAAGGTGAGGATTGTTATGTATTGTAAATCTATAAGTTATTTTGATGAGTTGTCACATGGGGATAGAAAGATGGAAAAATTATTAGCTTGCTTGTAGCCTTGGTTTCTCACATTTTATTTTATATAGAGGTGCTCATTCTACCATTTTCTACACTTTTCAATTTGTTTATTTTGTTGTTATCTTGTGCATTTTTTGTGCAGAGTTGAGAGCTTGAGAGTTAGTGAGTTGTTTGTTATTTTGCATTAGTGTTGTTGAGAGATTTGGTAAGAGGCTAGAAGTGGAAATTGGGTTGTTCTTAGAGGTAGTTGCAAGCGAGCTTGAGCTATTAAGCTAGGAGGGAAGAATTATTAGTTGGGTCTCTTATATAGGCATGTTGATTTCTACTTCTTTGTTATTATGTTGGAGAGATTGTTTATTCATGTTGCCATGTTTGGAAATAATTTATTTTATGTGTTATGATGCTCGGATATGCTTGCATGTTTCTTAATTGTTTCTTGTATTTGTGAAACCTTTCTTTTGGTTTATACTTATATAGATATTTATATTATATTTGATTTTATACGAATGTAATCTATTTGTACTATACGTAGATTGTTAGTGCTATATGTAGTATGTCAATACTCTAGGTGTGTAGCATAAGATAGGGTTGTTTTGAGATACTTAGTAGCAATGTAATTTAAATATGAGTTAATGGGAAGGTTATTCCTAGGGTTAGGATAATCCATGGGAAATGGAATAGCCTTCGAATATAATACTAATGGTCATAAACAAATCAAAAAATTATCGTGGTGAAATAGATTACCCTCACTTGAAGTACTAGATGATGAATCTTTGGCTAAAGAAATGTAATTAGCCACTGTTTACACTATTAGTTCACTATGATCCAATTTACATTATAGGCTAGGTATATCATACATGTAGTTGTAGCCACATTATGGTAGCTCTAGATATATAGGACACATCACTATGCTCAGGAAAGGCTATATGAAGGATGAGGTTAGAAAACCAATCTATTCATCGAATGGAGGGCCATCTTACCATGTTTGGTAGATGTGTTGGGGATTATAGTAATTCCATGGTTGGTAGAAAATTTCTTGAGTGATGCTTCTACTCATGCATTTGGCAGCCAAGATTTGGGAGGACATTTTGGGCCATTTATATTTCTAGTTCATGTAAGCTTGTTGAAGCTATGTATGTAATTTTATGTATCCATCTATATGGAAATTGTAAATGTGAAATGTTATCTTGAATAAATGATAAGTGAAATCATACTTGTATTGATGAAAATATTCTTTGATTATGCAATGGAAAAGTTTGGAAAGGTTATCTTTCAAATGTTGTATTTATTATTGAAAAGAAAAGAAATTTGTTATTGCTCATAAGGTTAGATACATAAACTATTCACTTGTAGGTAAAATATAGTAAAATTACTGAATACAAAAATGGGCATGTTACAAATTCCTACATTTTCCTCTCACTTGCATGCAAACTGTACGCCATGCCAAAATAATAATAAGCAAACATATTATGCTTAATATATAAGAAATTATGAAATGGAATCAAAAAAGAGAAAAAATAGGAAGAAAGCTTTCACACACATACAACTACAAAATAGGAGCTACAAATCTAAGGAACTCCATTGCTACACATTCCTAGCTATACCCACATACCCAATAACTATACCTTATCACCTAGGTATTTTGTGTCCCTTCCAAGGTTTAGCCTCCAATTCTATCAAATCTATTTATAGGGAATTGACCATGACACAAGTGGAAAATTAGTACATTTCCATACCTTAGAACAATAAGTTCCCAAAAGTACCCATGACACCACCTAGTCTACATAGACTAGTTGATGTTAGGAAATATATTGCAAGTTTGTAGAAGATATGGGCATGCTTATTTATGACACTTTTACAACTAAAAGACAAGATCATGACCATACAAAAAATAGTGCATTTATTATAAAATCATTACTAACATATATATTCTAATTAACACAAAACCAAAATACATAGAAGAGAAACAAAACAAAATCTTTAATCTCCTCTTCTCAACCTCCTTCATATACTATAACCTTCTTCAAACATTGTATCAAACATGCTTCTCTTATCCTTTCTCTTTTATAATTCAACCTTATCATATAATTATCTTCTTTAATTTAAAATATAAGATTGTATTAAAATATTCTATGATAATTAATTTTCATGTCACATGCTAAACTAAATAACATATAGTTAAAATATATTAGTTAATCTATTTTAATTTTACAATAAGCTTTTGATTCAAACTTTTGAAATGAATGGTTAATGACCTCCCCATGTCTGAATGGGTTTGGAGAGGTTATTTCAACATGGTGTAAAATCACTATGATAGAAGTTGGTTCAATCCTCACGAACTACCTCAAAAAGAATTGATGCTTGGATCCTAACAAGGAATACTATGGGAGTTTTGGACCCCATTGTAGAAAAAATATATTCTCATTTACATCATTAGTTCACTTAGTCCTACTCAAGAGATGGTGATTTAATGAAACTTAGTTATATTTATAGATTTTACCTTGTTAATTCTCTTTCCATTGTCCCTTCTTTGCATAACACACTTATTAAAGTTGATGATACTACCTCCCTTTCAGACCACCTCCCAATTTTGTTGAATTTTCAACTTTCTTCTTGTCCTTCCTAGCCCACTAGATTTCCCTTTAAACTTAACACCTCTCACCTTAACCATCCTAACTACCTTGCTTCTCTTATCTCCATTTAGAACAAAGCCCCTATATCTCAACATAAAATTGGTTGGTTACAATGGTAGAATGCATCTATTATATGTTGCACCACCTTCCTAAGATCTCATGGGAAAATAATGGCTAGAAAAAGATCTAGAATTTAAAAAAAAAAGATACCAATTAGAAAAAAGAAAAAATCTTTTAAATTCAGCACCAACTAATATCTCTCTTCAACATTTTGTGGCTGGTGCTGAAACGAAACTTAGAATATTTGAATTTTATCAAGGTCGGGGAGCTCAACTAAGGGATAGGATCCATTAGATGAAAGAAGGAGACAAAGGAACAAACTTATTTTTTAGTTATCTCAAACACAAACACTCACAAGAAAGAATAAATTCTTTATATGATCAAGAGGGGCGCAAACATGACAATATGGATGTTATCAAATCTATCTTTTTCAGCACTAACAACAACTATTTATGGATTCCATTGAAGGTGATAAACTTCAAGAAGTTAGTGAAGATATGATCGGAAATTACATTCCCAATAAGATTTATTTGAACAACAAACCTACTTAGACCACTTATTCACCATTAAAGAGTTTGATGCTGCTTTGAAGGATATGGTTGACTCAAAAAATCTTAGTATTGATGGCTTTCCTGCAAGATTTTATAAAACAATGTGGACATTCATTAGGGAAGACTTATATGAGGTCTATATAGAAGCCTTATCACAAGGATCCTTGGGTTCTTCTATTAATCAAGGTTTTATTAAGTTAATTACTAAATGAAACAATAAGAACAACATTTCAGGGTGGAAACTGATTACTCTTCTTAACACATCCTACAAGATTATATCCAAAGCTATTGCTAAAAGAATTAAACATACAGTGCAAGAAATTGTAAGGCCCAAGAAAATTGGTTTTATTGGGGGAAGATTCATTCTTGATAACTTGGTGCTAGCTTGGGAAACTGTGGAATGGGGTTAACAAATTGGACAAAATCTTATGGTAGGATTAGGTGGCAATTTATATTAAAATTCTTAAATGGTTAGGCTTTGGTCTCAAGATCATTACCCACTATGGATTAGATCCACACTTTTATGATATATGTGTTAACTCCCATATAAGGTGTGATTGTTGTAGAGGAAGGGGGAGGACTACTGAGGACCCCAGGTCACGGGAGGGTCTAGAACAATAGGCTGCCATAATCTACCTCAAGCTAACATAAAGTTTTGGGAGATTTTAAAGTTTGAAGGTTGAAAGGAAGAGCAACTAGGTTATTGATATCCTTTTACAAGACTGAATGTTTCAAGAAGTCAAGTGAGCAAGTTTCCAGAGTCTAGATTGTGACTTAGATAGCTCACAACCAGAGGACTACAATGTGGGACATGGATGATAGTGCGACACAATGGAATCTTGGTGATGTGTTGGCATCCATATGGATAGAAAGCGTAAAGTACAATAAAAATTTGAGGAAAACCTACTAACGACCTAATGGATGCAGTATGATGGAATAGTAGAAATAGAAAGCAAAAAAATAGAAAAATATCAAGAAGATAACTAAGACTGAATATAATTACGAAATGACAAAGAAGAGTGAGGAAAGTGCATCTTCCTACCCATGAGTTAATATCTTCAAGATATTCACTTCAAGGAGAACCTACACACAAAGTATGGGAAAATGTTGGGGCTGTGTTTAGAGGACAGTCGTAGTTAGTCCCCATCTTTTGTGTTTTCACCTCCATGGACAGCCAAATAGCAGTGATTGGAGAAAGATGATAAAGAAAGAACGTAGAAATAGAGATACCAAGAAATACATTGAACAAAATGTTATGATATTAAAAAGATAATGAAAAGTAAAAGGGAGGTGGAGTGATATCACCTTCAACCACGTGCGCTCAAGGAAAATGGGAGAATGAGTGAGCTCACAAGCTTTCAAAGACCAAAATTGCCACAACAATGAAGAGAGTGAACCAATGAGGTAGTAACTTGCAGCTTCAATGGAGGTGGTAGAGCTTGAAGGAGTTGAAAGTGAGTGAAGAGAGTTTCCCAAAGTGTGAAGATGATCCAAAAGAATGTGAAGGAATGAAGGAGATAGGCATTTGAAAGGTGAAAATTGAGGCAAAGGAGACATTCAAAGTTAGTTCAAAGGGCAAGAGACATTACACTTTGTGTCCAATGGAGGATTTAATGCCTCTTTGAATTCCAGAGGTGGGAATCTTGTTAGGATGGCATCATGCCACATAGGCATACACATGACATGCTAGCATCATTGATATAATATCCCCCACTAACACATAAAACAACTACCAAGTAGATAGGGGAAGGTGGTAGAAATATGGATTGCATTATCGAACTTAATTTTCTAAGGTAGGGGATAGCATAAATGCAGAATTTTCCTAGGGGTGAAAATTCATGCCATTACATTTTTCCCCCACTTTAGTGAGCATAAGTGTCAGGGAATGCACAGTAAATTAGATTGAAATATGATGAATGTATACATGAACCATCAAGGAAGAAAACCACAATATGGAAAACTCAAGTGCAGGAGAGAGAGATGGCTCCACAGGGACTCGGTCTTATGGAGATTTGAACAAAAGTGTCGCAGGTTTTCAGTCCTATGAAAGGTGAAAAAAAGGCCCTATAGGTGCTCGATCCCACAGAAGATGAACAAAGGGCTATACAAGTGCTCGGTCCTATAGAAGATGAACAAACGGTTCTACTGGTGCTTGGTCCTACCAAATGAAAACTCTTCACAAGTGCTTGGTCCTGTGAAGGAGGTGGCACAGGTGCTTGGTCCTGACAGAGGCCAGATGAGAAAGGCTCCACAGAGTCTAATTGACCCTCACACATGCTCTGTCCTACAAGGAAACATGTTAATCCACATACAAAACATGTTAGGCAAGAAAAAAGTCACACAAACAAATAGGAAGTCATGTCTCAAAACAAGCAATTGAAGGAGAAGCTTTCAAAGGGGTCTCTCAGGAACCCTTCAAAAGAAAGTGCTCAAGGGACACTTTGGTTGAAAAGTGATGACATTTTCAAAAATGATCTTGTCATCAAGGAATGCTTTTAAAATATTCTCTTTCATCAAGGAATCCAAAAATAAAGAAGAATAGCCTCCTTGAAGGAAAATTCTTAGTTCTTTTTGTTACAAATTTGTTTTCAAAAGAAAATCTTGCTAAGGGGATCCTTTTTGAAGGTTGCAATTTTTTAAAAATGCAAAGACTTTCAGCAAGGGATTCATTGGCCACCGCATAAATCTTATTGAAAATCAAAGAGGTAGGGCCTTGCTTAGGATGATGAATGTGAATTGAAGGAGCACATGGAATCCTAAGGAAAGGATGATCATGGAGAGATGTTGTGCCCCATGATACATGACAATATATAGATGTGGAAATGTTGTTGCACACATGAGGGACAACACATACACACCATAGCATCAAGAAGCAAGAAAAGAAGAGAGAACAATAAAAAAGAAAGGAAAAGCAAAGATGAAGAAATCAAGAGACAAGGGGATCTAATAATTTATGTCAAAACTGTTCATAGATATAGATAGATAAATATAGTTTAATTTATGTATGAACTATTATCAATCCCCTACTATATCAAATCATGAAGAAGGGACAATGAAAATAAAATGAAAATAAAAAATTGGGTCAACATGGAAGGGAATCCTAAATTCCCCCAACACTTTCATCATCCCCAAATGTCAAAAATTAAGGCACAAAAAATAGAAGAATGGTGCAAAAAATAGAAGAATTTTATGACACAAAACACTTTTGTATCCGATCACCTACAAGGGTGACAAGGGTCCTTTAGGAACACATAAAACAAGCACGGGGGAAACACAAAACACACACAAATCTAATCTATAGATAAAGAAGAGGTGCACTCTTATTCCTCATCAACAAGGAGGTCGTCATTCTCCAAATCTAGATCATTATAGGGAGACAAAAAATGAGCCTGCTAGAGTGAGATAGCAAGGGGAGCACCCTTTGACTCTCCTGTGATAAGAGCTAAGGAAGAGAGCCCCTCGAGCTCTTTTTCACTCAACTTATGTGAGGTAAATGTCATTGATCTTGCAAAGATTGTCGATAGAGTTGGGACATCATCCACCGAGTTCAACATGCACTTGACAAGAGTTCCATGTGTCAACTGGGTGGGAAAAGGAGTTTCTTGAGATCCACTACTGACCTCACCAAAAGACTTGAGGGTTGTGAAAACCTTGAGGGACGTCAGGATTGCCTTCATCACTAGGATGGTGCAAGACAAAGCAGAACCCTCTCCTAAAGAGGGTGGTCCTTTCTTCTACCCCCCATTAGAAGTAGGGTCTTCATCTAACTTGCAATTCATCGAGGGATGTGAGATCCCCACAGAAGAAGTAAAAGGCAAGGAAGAAGAGGAAAACCCCACAGTGGACACCATATAAGTATTTGGCATATACATGGGCTTAGGAAAAGGTGGGATGTGTGAAAGGGACATGAGAAGAGGAGGCTCAACTGATGGAGCGATGAACATTTGCACCCTTTTAGGGTGAGGGTCATCCGCGTTCATAAGGTGAGATAGAAGCAAGATCGAGGTGACATGAACTAAAGAAGAAGGGTAAAAATAGGAGGGTGGACTAGGAGATGTTGAAATAGGAGCTATCGGCTCCCCTTCTATCTTCTACAAAGTTGTAATGTCCCCTTTTTTGGGATATCCCTAAGTCTTGTCCTAGAATCACAAGCTCAATGTAGCTAGGGCTATAACTTACCACTTAAATGCTTTAAACAAGATAAATATTGGCTTTAAGTCTTGTAATCATGTTAGATAATATTGGAAATACAATTCATGTGATCAAAACATAATAAATTCCTTATCTATTTAAGCTATACAAAAATACATAATTACTTCTGACCACCTAGACCACCATTATCCATAATGCATAGTGGAAGTTTTAATCATAGTAGGATTTAGATGAGAAACAGGATAAGTCCACCCGAAGCTATCCATCTAACCCCAAGAGCATGAGCGTCCAACCAATACTACCCACCCCTTGGACCTCATAAGATGCACTTAGTCATTCCACATGGGGTGGCCTACTTAGTGGATACACTTGTATCTACTTTCCCTATCCTTGTTATCTTATCCATCCTCCTTATGATTGAGACTCCTTGAATCCATCCTAACAATCAATCATAGTTTGACTAAATAGGAAGGTCTTGAAAGGGTTTCCTGTAAACTACTCACCCATCTAAGCTCAAGAGCATGAGCGTCTGACCAAGACTACCCACCTCTTGGCCCCAAGTGGCAAGAATGTCCGACCAAGACTATTCCACCCTTGGAGTGGCGTACTTAGCATGGGAGGCTCGTAAACAGCATCCTCCTAACTTACTTCCCTCATCTTTACATTTGATTGATCATAGGATAAAGACATACGTAAATTTATCCATTCTTATATTAAAGAATCATAGTTGCTTATAAGGCTCAATATATATATATATATATGGCTCTTTACAAAGTCCATTCCATAGGCTATCTGAAAGATCAAACGAATAACATATGGTTTATCTATTACCGGGAGAAGATGACTACTGTCGGATAGCTACAGGAAATTCTCTGGCATTAAATCAAGGGGTTCCAGAGGAACAATTTACTCCCGCTTGATTTCAACAAGAATTTTTATTTTTTGCATGGGACCAAATTCATTTCAGAAGTATTTTTCCTTCCCAATATTTTTCTATTGGAGTTTTCCTTATTCCTTTTATCGAACATAATGATGTGAATCGTGCTTTAATGGGTTCTAATATGCAGTGTCAAGCAATTCCACTTCTTCAACCTGAGAAGTGTATTGTTGGAACTAGATTGGAGGGTCAAGCAGCTCTAGATTCAGGAAGTATAGCTATAGCGAAGCAAGGGGGAAAAATAAAGTATATTGATGGTGGAAATATAACTATAACTTCATCCGTTCTTCGAGAGAATATAGAAACAGAATTGATTCTATATCAACGTTCTAATAGTGACACTTGTGTGCATCAAAAACCCCGAGTTCGCCAAGGGGAATATGTAAAGAGGGGGCAAATTATAGCAGACAGTGCAGCTACAGCAGGGGGAGAACTTTCTTTGGGAAAAAACATCTTAGTCGCCTATATGCCATGGGAAGGATACAATTTTGAAGATGCAATACTTATTAGTGAACGTCTGGTATATGAAGACATTTTTACTTCTTTCCAGATCGTAAGATACGAAATTGGAGTTTATATTACGAAACAGGGCCCTGAAGTAATCACTAGAAAAATACCTCATTTAGATGCTTACTTACTCCGTCATCTGGACGAAAATGGCCTTGTAATGATAGGATCTTGGGTAGAAACAGGTGATGTATTAGTAGGTAAATTAATACTGGAAGCAGAAGAAGAGTCACTATTAAATACTCCAGAAGGAAAATTCTTACAAGAATTATTTGATATTAAGGCACCTACTGGAAAAGAAAATTGTTTTAGAGTCCCTAAAGGTGTAAAAGGCCGAGTTCTCGATGTGAGATGCTTCCAGGAGTTCGAGGAAGAAGATTATCTCGGCGATAGTGTAGAAAAAGTTCATGTATATATTTCACAAAAACGTAAAATACAAGTGGGTGATAAAGTAGCTGGAAGGCATGGTAATAAAGGTATTATTTCAAAAATTTTGCCCAGACAAGATATGCCTTATTTACAGAATGGAACACCAGTGGATATGGTATTAAATCCATTAGGGGTACCTTCACGAATGAATGTAGGACAGATCTTTGAATGTTTGCTTGGTTTAGCAGGAAAACTAATGAACAAACATTATAGACTAGCACCTTTTGACGAAAGATACGAACGAGAAGCTTCTAGAAAACTAGTGTTTTCTGAGCTTTATAAAGCTAGCGAGCAAACAGCTAATCCATGGGTATTTGAACCTGATCATCCTGGAAAACATAGATTAATTGATGGAAGAACAGGAAAGGTTTTTGAACAACCTGTTGCAATAGGAATAGCTTATATATCGAAATTGTGCCATCAAGTTGATGACAAAATTCATGCACGTTCCAGTGGACCTTATACATTGGTTACACAACAACCTTTAAAAGGAAAATCCCACCGAGGAGGGCAACGAGTAGGAGAAATGGAAGTTTGGGCTCTAGAAGGTTTTGGTGTTGCTTATATTTTACACGAGATGCTTACTTTAAAATCTGACCATATAGACGCTCGTGAAAAAATATTTGGTGCCATTCTCAATGGAGAACCAATGCCTAAACCTAGCACTCTTACAGAATCTTTTCAATTGCTCAGTCGAGAACTACGATCTTTAGCTCTAGAATTGAATCATACTATTCTATCTGAGATAGACTTTCAGATAGATAAGAAGGAAGTTTGATCCAAATGAATCAAAATTTATTTTTTATGAGTGACCAGGATAAACATCAACAACTTCGAATTGGATTAGTTTCTCCCGAGCAGATTCTCGCTTGGTCTGAAAGAATATTACCTAATGGAAAAAGAGTCGGACAAGTTACTAAAGACCTCACTTTAGATTATAGAACTTATGAACCAGCAAGAAATGGATTATTTTGTGAAAGAATATTTGGGCCTAAGAAAAGGGGAGTTTGTGCTTGTGTAAAACCTCGAATAATGGAAAATGAGAAGGAAAAGAATTTTTGTACTCGATGTGGAATTGAACTTGTTGTTGATCCTTGAATTCGAAGATATCGAATGGGATACATTAAACTGGCATGTCCAATTGTTCATATTTGATATTTCAAACGTCGCCCTAGTTATATCGCGGATCTATTAGATATATATACTTATCAATTATTAACATAATCAATTTCTCCATATATTTATCCATCTATAATTATTTGAATATATTCATAAATCATAATATATTTAAATATATCAATTAACTGACATTTAAATTAATAATATATTTGATAATCAACACACCTAAATCCACTATTCTCACCTTTTATATACATAAGTAATTATGAACTTGTATTCAAATATATGGTAATACTTACTTGATCTTTGTCGATCTAGAGAGCCTTTCCCTTATTTCCTATCAGCGATTTATCTACAATGAAGACTTCTTAGGCACCGATGGTTCCCAGCCAATGATTGTACTTCCTTCTTCAGAATATATTCTTCTTATTTTCCAACTGCAATTCTTATTCTATCTCCCCCTTTATTCATCGATGCTCCCACATCTTATATCCTCTATGTTGGAGAAGGAGATGCGGTTTCATAAGGGTTGTGCTTTTTTGTTTGGGAGAGACGTGACTCTAGTTAGAGACCTATTTATGCTGATAGCTGGCTATTTTAATTAGTCAATGTTTTAACTTGTTTTTACTTTCATTTTAATCGGTTCCATACTCTCTGTTGTCTTTTTAGATCATAGTAATTATTAGTGGATGGATCGCCACTCCAATATAGATATATATAATACTTTATGTATTTTAATGTTTCTTATTTAATATATATTAGTATTATTATTTATATTTTTTTTAGATTGCATTTATTTATTTATATATGTGTTATGATATTTATTGGGTGTTTAATACTTCATATTAATATAATAATGAGTTTTCAATTTTGATTATTATTTTCTTTCAATGTGATACAATTTTTTATATTGGTATATTATAATTATAATATTATTATATTCCTCTTTTGTCTATTTTAATATGTATTTTATTTATTTTTGATATTTATTCAATTGCTTTCTTTGTTTGTCAAAAGTTCATATTTAGCACTCACAATTTTGGGGCATGACAACCCTCCCCGCTCAAATTTGCTTGTCCTCAAGAAAAATCATTTTAATCGAAACCCTTGTAATGTCGTAGACATCCTTAGCCTTAACACAAGAACTTATATATATCAAAATGAGAATTAGAAGTATGGAATATATCTATATGATGTTACATGAGGAGGGTTTCCATTTATTTGACAAGGAAATCTTAAGGATCTTTAAGAAGAGATTTCAAGTTGACATATTATGTTTCTTACTAGAAAGATTGGTTGGGTAATTCGTCTTAGTAGATTGGCTCCTCCACAAAGCTCCACTTGTTTATTTCTTCTTTTGATTGGATTCTTTTGAGACCTCCTTCATTGTACCTTGTTTTCTTGCTTGGGTTTCCTTTTGCTTCTTTGTCAGATATTGCCTCTATATTACGTATTTGGCTTTTGTTTCCACATGTGCCCTAGTTCCCAATTGTCTTTGCATTTGTAACACAAAACTTTCCTTTTTAGGTCACTTTGGTTATAGACATGCCCCATCTTCCATTCCCCATTGCATTTGCGACATGGGTTCCTCTTTCTACCTTCATCTTGTTTATAGATATGACCTTGTTCCCACTTTCCTTTACACTTGAAGAAAAGTCCTTCCCTTTGAAGTCTCTCTTGTTTGTCTTTAAAAAGAAAGGTATTTTTATGTTGATCTTTCTTGTAGGGAGATTTTGAATGTGTCTCTCTTGTCCCATCTATTGAGGGTGTGTCCTCTATTTTTAGGGCTTTATCGATTGCATCCTCAAGGGAGGTAGGATTTAAGGCACTTACCAATCCTTCCTTCTACGAAAAGGTAGGTAAGTCTATCCTCGTCAATTCCTAGAACCCTAACTGAAACCCTTTGGAATTCTGCTATGTAATCCTCAACTGATCCCTATTGTTTAAGTTGAGTTAATTCCTTGAAATCCCTTTGTGGGTGCCTTCTGTCAAACCTTTGTATAAGTTTTTGTGTGAATTCATCATAGGATGT
Organism: Sequoia sempervirens; assembly: GCA_007258455.2. Classification (NCBI taxonomy): domain Eukaryota; kingdom Viridiplantae; phylum Streptophyta; class Pinopsida; order Cupressales; family Cupressaceae; genus Sequoia; species Sequoia sempervirens. Next base: position 85,012 of record VDFB02076095.1, read on the forward strand.
TACATTTTGGTGCCCTTGGGTTTGGATACCATGATGCCACCATTCATGGGCCAATCCTTCTAAATGTAGAATGGCGAATTGGATGACATTTTCTTCGGTCATAAGGCTAAGGTTTAAGTAGGTGTTTAGCTTTTGGATCCATGCAAATGATGTGATTGTCCATGATCCATCAAAGTTGGGGAGGTTTAATTTATTCACTTTTTGTCTTAAATTTTTACTATGTTGTTTATTATTTCCTATAGATGATTCTTGTCTCTTGGCCTTACAAAAAATTTCAAATGAGATAACCTCCCTAATCTCAGGTTCCAAGCCTATGTAGGCTCTAGCAATTTCCTCAGTGCTATTAGAGTTTTGGTTTTCTTCCTCTTCTTCCCTTGGTGTTTCTTCCCTAGGTATGAATGAACGTCTTGACATCCTAGGGATGGATGGTATATTATTACTTTTTGAATGGATAGAGTTTGTATCTCTTCCATTTGAAGAGTGGGGTATAAGAGTATTGATGGTATTACTCATGTCTTGTAGGGTTTGAAGGAGTGCTTGGTTTTTCCTCTCATTTTGTTCCATGAAGGCCCTCATTTCATTGTTCATTTGTTCACTCATTGTGTTGTTCTTCCTATTTTTTCTTCTTTGGTAAGTTTGCATTACTAGTCTTTTCACAAGATGGCAGGATTATGCTCTGATACCAATTGTAATGTCCCCCTTTTTGGGATATCCCTAAGTATTGTCCTAGAATCACAAGCTCAATGTAGCTAGGGCTATAAATTACCACTTAAATTCTTTAAACAAGATAAATCTTGGTTTTAAGTCTTGCAATCATGTTAGATAATATTGGAAATATAATTCATGTGATCAAAACATCATAAATGCCTTATCTATTTAAGCTATACAAAAATACATAATTACTTTTGACCACCTAGACCACCATTATCCATAATGCATAGTGGAATTTTTAATCATAGTAGGATTTGGATGAGAAATAGGATAAGTCTTCCTGAATCTATCCATCTAAGCCCAATAGCATGAGCGTCCGACCAAGACTACCCACCCCTTGGCCCTCATGAGGTGAACTTAGTCATTCCACATGGGGTGGCCTACTTAGTGGATACACTTGTATTTTCTTTCTCTATCCTTTCTATCTTATCCATCCTCCTTATTATTGAGACTCCTTGAATCCATCCTAACAATCAATCATAGTTTGGCTTGAAAGGAAGGCCTCAAAAGGGTTTCTTGTAAACTACTCACCCATCTAAGCCCAAGAGCATGAGCATCCAACCAAGACTACCCACCTCTTGGCCCAAGCAAGAGGAATGTCCGACCAAGACTATTCCACTCTCAGAGTGATGTACTTAGGATGGGAGGCCCGTAAACAACATCCTCCTAACTTACTTCCCTCATCCTTACGTTTGATTGATCATAGGATAAATACATACTTAAATCTATCCATTCTTATATTAAAGAATGATAGTTGCTTATAAGGTTCAATAAATTTTTGCAAGCATCATTATTGGATCATCAAAATATATATATATAATGTGTACCTTGTATTTTTCAATCATCATAATATATATATCTAAATATATATTTATCAATTATTAACATGTCATTCAATTTCTCCATATATTTATTCATCTATCTATATATATTTGAATATATTCATAAATCATAATATATTTAAACATATCAATCAACTAACATTTGAATTAATAATGCATTTGATAATCAACACACATCCACTATTCTCACCTTCTATACCCATAAGTAATTATGAACTTGTATTCAAATATATGGTAATACTTACCTGATCTTTGTCGATCTACAAAGCCTTTCCCTTATTTCTTGTCAATGATTTATCTACAATGAAGACTTCTTACCCACCGATGGTTCCCATCCAGTGATTTAAGAGGACCCCAAAGACACCTTCCAAGACATAGCATCCTAGGATAGCATAGCTTCTTAGATTGAGTTTTGCATTAGCAAGAGTCTTTAGTCTTAGTATCAGACTTATGCTCTCTCCTACGCTTAGTGTGATCTGGATGATTAGAATTTGAATATTGTAATATGAATAGAGATTTAAGTTTCGAATGCAAAGTTGCCTTATCTATTTTTATTCTCGTGTGTATTTTCTCTGTGATTGGTTTTGGCATTTATCATTTCACATCTTGAAACTTCAGTCATTCCGCGTCGCATATTATAGTATGAAAATGGTATCAGAGCTAAATTAGTTTTCCTATAAATATGCTAGATATTGAATCTTAAATACAGGATACTTTTGTTCAAGTATATTGTCCATCGAAATTTAGTCTATTTGTCAAAATTCTCTGCATAGTTGTTGTCTTCATTTTGGCTATGATTTGGGTCTTAGAAAAAGCTTTGCCTCATTGATTTTTCTGGAGAGTTCATAAAAGAGTAATGTTCTGGAAGGTATTCGCTATTGTCAGTAGTTGTGGACCCGCAGTAAGGCCATAAATCCCTGTTGAAGCCAAAGGAAAGGCGTGTTAAGGGTGAGCAATTAGTCGGAAATTGTAGTAGTGAACGGATTCAAGGCGATTTCCAAGTAAGTTCTAAGCCTCTATAATGGCTACTCAGCAATCAATGAATGCAAGTGGTTCTCTTTCTAGTGTTATTCACAATTATTTCCAAGATAAAGAAGAGCTTGTGGATGGTAATGGCAATTTTAAATTTCCTGATGTTAAGATATCGGATCTATATCCTGAGAAAGGCATTAAGGAAAAAATGATGACTAGTGTGCGACAATCAGAAATTAATCTAAGAGTTTCTGGTGTTGCTATATGTCCAGTTTATCTTCCTTTTCTTCTTCCAAAAGATATTAAGAGATGGAAAGATAATGGCTTTTTTCATGTGCATTTTTCTCTAGTCGATATTATTCTTCATCCTCATTTTAATTATGATATAGGAGCAGAATATTTTGGTACTCTAATTGACACCCGATGTAGAATCTGGGATCAAGCAGTCATAGGACAATTCAGGGGTAGATTAGTTAAATCCTCTGATGAAAATAAAGGTGGTGATGCAATATTGTCTGTCAGACCAAATTTCACCATAAATTTAGATGACAAATATGTCCAATCTGCTTTCTGCGTTCTCTTACAAGTTAAGGGAATTGCTTTGCAACCCGATTCAGTTTACGCTACAATAGGTGGTAGGTGTGTGTATAGATTACTTAACACTATTTTTCCTCCTAATTTTCCTGCGGGGCTAAGTTATACAGAGGCAAATTCCAATGTTGATGATTATGGTAGGCATATTGATTCCACTGGTTTTGATATAGGATTCCCTATAATTGAAAAACTTATAAACCAGTCCCAACCAAAGTTTCAAAAACTTCCAACGTATCCTTCTAGGTTTTTATCAGGAAAACCCAAACAACAAAGTAGAAGACTTGCAAGTATTGATCTCCAAGCCTTACCAGATGAAACCATGTTTACACAACCTGAAGCCTCTACAAGTGGATATCCTTCTCATCCACTGAGATCTTATTCTGTATCCTGGAATTTCCCTAATACTTCCAGCAAACCTTTTATTGACTATAACCCTGAAGAGTCAATAGGGTCAAATAATTTTCCCTTATATAAACAACCATCTGAAAATCCTTACACTTCTAGAGCCTCATTAGAAACACTCTCTGATCTCAGTAGTAATCTTGAGCTTATGAATAAGCTTGCTCGCCAAGTCAGTCAAAGACTCTCACTGACACCAAAAATAGAGCAACAGACAGATCAGAAAGGAAAAGGAATTAAGCTCACTAAGATGGGAGAAAAAATTTGTATGCTTATAGAAAAACTTCCTAAGTCTAAACTCCCAAGAGTTGGCTCAGAAAAGAAACACAAATACAAGATGGAATTGAATAATCAAGAACAGGAGATTATCAGTTATGAATCAGGTAGATGGCCTACTCCAGAGACTTTCATAGTGATAAATCCTGATAAGAAATCATGGGGAAAATATGAAGCAAGACTTCATACAGACTTGGGTAAAAAACAAAAGAATTCAGAAGCACAGAGAAATTGGATTTCTCAATGGATGATTTCTGCCCAAGACAATTTTGATGATATGGCTGTTGATGTTAGATTTTCTGCTGAATAGTCATTAGATTCTGTAAATAAGTTAGATATAGTTTCTGAAGATCAGCAAAAGCATTTTTCTATTCTTAAAAATGTAGAACATTACTGTGGAACTTTGTCAAATGACATTTCCAGTGTTAATTATGATGTTACTCAAGTTCATAACAGTGTAAAGAAGGTAATCTCTACACAGGAACATCAAGATAATTATCTGACCCATATCTATGGAGAACAACAGACTAATGAGTCATCTAGAATGGTAGCCCATTCATAAAACAAAGTCCTCCTAGAGACTATAGCCAAAAAATTAGAAAAGGTCATATTATATACAAAAAAGATGAGAGTAGCACAAACTGGAAAAGACAGTTCTGAAGAAGAAAGCCAAGATACACATGGCAAACAAAAAGAACCTTTGAAACAGAAAAAGGTTCAGATTCAAAGAAGAAAACCTCTTCATGAAGAAAAAGATATTCCTTCTTCAAAGAAGACCTCTCATAGGACTTCTCTACATGTTCCAATGCCCAAAATAAAGGAACATACATTAGCCAACAAAGATTGGCTTGAAGAATTAGGAATAGAAGAAGAACAAGTTGAACCAGTTTACATGGATGAACCTGGTTTTGCTAATAAAGAAGCTGATACTGAAACTTCTAATATAAGTTTAACAGAGAGTATTACTGACAGTAGTACTGATTTTTCTTTTGTATCCTCTGAACTTCCTAAGCATGAGGATATAGCTTTAGATTTTTCTAACCGTCAAGAGTTAGAAGAAACAGAACCATGGGAATCTTTAAAGAAAATCACCATGGATATTGAAATGCAAGAACCAGTTACAGAGAGTTTGAGGCCAGAACAGATGCCTCCTTATGCCTCTAGTGGATATATTTTGAATATAGATAAACTGGTTAACCCATATGAAGCCATTTGTACCTGGACAGATACTCTTGAAAACCTATTTGAAAGGAATGGTACCTGGACTGAACCTGCAAAGGTTTTATATTCTGTCAGACTCATGGCAGGCAAGCTGAGAAATTGGTGGAATAATCTACCAGATTTAGGGCCAATGCCAAAGAAACTAAATCCTGGAACAAAGATTTATGCAATGTTTAAAGAAAATAATCCGGGATGGGAAGTAGTAGAAAGTAGCACTACTACAAATGATTTATATGAGTTAATAAAGATTGTTCCTGACTCAAATTTCATGCTAAGATTCAAAGATATGAAGGATCGCAATAGAAGATTAAGAAATCTGTCTATTTCTGAATCTAGTTCAGAATACTCTGATCCTGATGAAGATTTTCTAACTTCATTACTTAAGCATACTTTGCAGGATCTAAAGGTTAAGATTCAGATTGAAAAGTCTAAAGATCCTTACAAATTGGCAGGAACAAAAGATGAAAGAAGGAAAGTTGTGCACCAGCATCAAGCCAAACTCAAGAGTTTAGAGTCAGAAAAGATAGAAGTTGAAAAGCAACTCAAGGTGCAACAAAAACCTTCTAAAAAAGAATCAAGAGATTCATACCATGGTTATAAAATTCCACCATGGCAAAAGAATAAAGAAGTTTCTACTTCTTCAAAGTCCAAATCCAAATCTATTGATCGAGACATCATCGGTATATTCAAAAAATTTGATCTTTTATTAGATGCTATTACAGATTGTAAGAGACTACTCAAACAACAGCAAAAAGAAATCAGAAATCTTTCTGCTGAGGTGGGAGAAATTAAAGACTTATTATTCAAAGCAGACAAAGACTTTGGGTCAAAAGAGAATTCAGAATCAGAAGCTAGCAGCAGCAACAATAGTCTTATTCAGAAGACAAATGAAAAATTTTGTTCTTTATTATTGGCTAACCATGGAAATTATATAAGAGTAAATTTTTGTTTTCCTGGTTACAAAAAGATTTCTCTTGATGCATTTGTGGATACAGGATCTTCAAGATCATTGGCAAAAACCAATGCCATTCCTCCTCATTTCTGGAAAGAAAGATCAGACATTCCACAAAGTTATGCTATCAATGGAGAAAAGATTAATATGGGGAGATATGCTCAAGATGTCCATATTGAAATCATGGGTAAAACTTCTATTACTGATTTCATTGAATATAATGATTTAGAAGATGATGTTCTTCTAGCTTTCTTATTTCTAACCAAATATGAACCTCTTCAATTTTGGAAGCATAAGATTGCTCTTAGACACGAAGAAGGTCAGTTGGAAATCCCTGCTCTTAAAATTGTCAATCATAAGTTTGAAAATAGCAGGAAGAAAAAGAATCAGAAGAAAGAATCAGTAAAAGAAGCAGCAGAGAAAACACCAGATGTTTTCCTTGAGATAAAACAACAATTCGAAAAGAATTGTTGTAGTATGAATCCATTACAGTTCTGGTCTCAGGAACATGAAGAATGTGAAATACAGATACGACCAGAATGTATGTCAGTTATTCCCCATGAGCCAGCTTATCTTATGAGCCCAATAGAAGTCTCAAAAATGGACGAACAGCTAAAAGAACTTCTAGATGGTTCTTTCATACGCCCAAGTAAAAGCCCTTTTGCTTGTCCGGCTTTTCTTGTCAATAAAAGAGCAGAACAGATTAGAGGGAAAAAGAGGTTATGCATCAATTATAAACCTCTCAATGAGATCATCCTACCCTTTAATTATCCTATCCCTTTTAGCACAGACCTGATCCGAAGAGCTGCCAACAAAAAGATTTTCTCAAAATTTGACTGTAAGTCAGGTTTCTGGCAGATAAAAGTGAAAGAATCAGATAAGTATAAGACAGCTTTTTCAGTTCCTCAAGGTTTATTTGAATGGAATGTGATGCCTTTTGGTCTATGTACTACACCAGTGTACTTCCAGAGACGGATGGACCAGGCCCTAAGAAGTCTAAAAGACTTTTGTGCTGTCTATATAGATGATATACTCATATTCTCTGATTCAGTTACACTTCATCTTCAACATCTAGATCGGTTGTTTACAACTATTAAAAAGCATGGGATATGCCTATCTACAAAGAAAATGGTTATTGGTCAACTACAGATAAATTTCCTTGGCTTACATATGAGCAAAGGTCAGATTTTACTTCAGCCTCATATACTGCAAAGAATTCAAGAATTCCCAGATATCCTACAAGATAAGAAACAGATCCAAAGATTCTTGGGATGCTTGAATTATATCTCTCCTTTCTATAAAGGATTAGCTGAAGATCGCAGGTTGATCCAACACCATATCAAAGATGGCAATGAAGGATGGTCTACTGAAGCAACAAAGGAAATTCAGAGAATAAAGGAAAAATGTCAATTTTTGCCTGCCTTACAAAATCCTATTACAGATCTACCATTATTCTTATATACTGATGCATCTGATAATACATGGTCTGTTGTTCTCATATAGGAAGAAGAAAATGGAAAGAAGAATATCTGCGGATATCGATCTAGAACTTTTAAAGATACACAGAGCAGATATCATATTTATGAAAAAGAAATTCTTGCAATTAAAAATGGATTAGATAAGTTTAAAATTTTCCTCAAGCCAGTCCGTTTTACTGTAAGAACTGATAGTCAAGCAATGAGAAGCCTACTGAAAAAGAAGCCGAATAAAGACATTGCTCAAGGAAGAGTTGCAAGGTGGTACTTTGAATTTCTCAGATTTGATTTTGATATTGAATGGATCAAAGGAGAAAATAACCCTCTTGCAGATACTCTAACCAGAGAACTTGCAGGCTCTATCTATAGTGATCTTTAATTTTTATCCCCCGATTGGTATAGACCAGATGGAACTGGAATGTATATTGTAAATCTTGGTAAAAGAGATATTTTTTCTCTTCCTACTCTTCCAAAGGAAATTGTGATTACTTTATTGGAATCATATTTCTTAAATAAATGGTTCAGAAATCTCCAAAATCTGATATGCTATCATCACCAATCTTTGGCTGATCCAGACGAAGAAGATGAATTCAAAGAAGCAATAGGATTAGCTCAAACTCCTATCAGATTTTGGTGTGGTCGCAATGCTGTCCATATATGCATTAAAGGTCTTTTTGGGATGAATTGGTCAAAAGCCAGCAAGATGAATCTTTTAAAAGGAATAAAATTTGGGTTAATAACTTGAATTAGTTTTGACCAAGATACCTTTGAAGATTATGCAGATTTAATTGGTGCAAGGTTTAATCCAGACATGGAAGAATTCTTTAATTATCTGTATCCAAATTTAATTCATAAAATTTGTAACAATCTAATGCAATACTTGATGTGTTATCCAAGAGCAGGATACAGGTTTCCAAGGATTGAATTCTATCCTCTTACAGCTCAATGGAGAGCCCAAGTGAAGATCCACAATATGGAGATTCATCTCCAACCTGCATTAATGGCTGCTAGACTTGAACTTGATATTGCCTACTCTCAAGATTATATGGTTCAAGTTGATTACGTCTTCAACCAAAGAGAAGGAGATTGGGAGAGAATTTTTCAAGAATTACCGGATGAATTACTAGATCCAGTACCATTCTAATGTTAGCACATGGTCTTGTTTGTGCCGTGATGTCACCCACGTTATGACGTGACAATAGGATGCTACCCTATTATAAAAAGCATAATCCCCATAGTGACTTTTGGGTGTAAATTCGGCATGTACGTGACATGTGTCTTAATCACGGTTGTCTACTTTTCTTGTTCACGCCTTTTGCAAATGGCTACAGAAAAGTCTGTCGGTTGGTTCTTATCCAAGTTCATGTATTTACCTTTTAGGTGTTGCTACGGATAAGATTCCTTTGCATGTCACTCTTCTAGTGGTGGAACTCAATTTTTTGTAAATTGGAGGTTAAAGTTTTGGTTTGGTGGAACCAGTCTCTTCCTATAAGAGGACCCCAAAGATGCCTTCCAAGACATAGCATCCTAGGATAGCATAGCTTCTTAGATTGAGTTTGCATTAGCAAGAGTTTTTAGTCTTAGTATCAGACTTATGCTCTCTCCTGCGCTTAGTGCGATCTGGATGATCAGAATCTGAATATTGTAATATGAATAGAGATTTAAGTTTTGAATGCAAAGTTGCCTTATCTATTTTTATTCTCGTGTGTATTTTCTCTGTGATTGGTTTTGGTATTTATCATTTCACATCTTGAAACTTCAGTCATTCCACGTCGCATATTATAAACACAAATACAAGATGGAATTGAATAATCAGGAACAAGAGATTATCAGTTATGAATCAGGCAGATGGCCTACTCCAGAGACTTTCACAGTGATAAATCTTGATAAGAAATCATGGGGAAAATATGAAGCAAGACTTCATACAGACTTGGGTAAAAAACAAAAGAATTCAGAAGCACAGAGAAATTGGATTTCTCAATGGATGATTTCTGCCCAAGACAATTTTGATGATATGGCTGTTGATGTTAGATTTTCTGCTGAACAGTCATTAGATTCTGTAAATAAGTTAGATATAGTTTCTGAAGATCAGCAAAAGCATTTTTCTATTCTTAAAAATGTAGAACATTACTATGGAACTTTGTCAAATGACATTTCCAGTGTTAATTATGATGTTACTCAAGTTCATAACAGTGTAAAGAAGGTAATCTCTACACAGGAACATCAAGATAATTATCTGACCCATATCTATGGAGAAAAATAGACTAATGAGTCATCTAGAATGGTAGCCCATTCAGAAAAGAAAGTCCTCCTAGAGACTATAGCCAAAAAATTAGAAAAGGTCAGATTATATACAAAAAAGATGAGAGTAGCACAAACTGGAAAAGACAGTTCCGAAGAAGAAAGCCAAGATACACATGGCAAACAGAAAGAACCTTTGAAATAGAAAAAGGTTCAGATTCAAAGAAGAAAACCTTTTCATGAAGAAAAAGATATTCCTTCTTCATCAAAGAAGACCTCTCATAGGACTTCTCTACATGTTCCAATGCCCAAAATAAAGGAACATACATTAGCCAACAAAGATGAACCCATCAAAGATTGGCTTGAAGAATTAGGAATAGAAGAAGAGCAGACTAAACCAGTGTATATGGATGAACCTGGTTATGCAAATAAAGAATCTGATGTTGATCCCTCAGATACTCATAGCTTAACAATTACTGATAGTAGTTCAGAATCCTCTGAACAATCCCTTTATAAGGATACTGCACTAGATTTTTCTAACCGTCAAGATTTAGAAGAAACAAAACCATGGGAATCTTTAAAGAAAATCACCATGGACATTGAAATGCAAGAACCAGTTACAGAGAACTTGAGGCCAGAACAGATGCGTCCTTATGCCTCTAGTGGATATATTTTGAATATAGATAAACTGGTTAACCCATATGAAGCCATTTGTACCTAGACAGATACTCTTGAAAACCTATTTGAAAGGAATGGTACCTGGACTGAACCTGCAAAGGTTTTATATTCTGTCAGACTCATGGCAGGCAAGCTAAGAAATTGGTGGAATAATCTACCAGATTTAGGGCCAATGCCAAAGAATATCTCTACACTTCCTACAGATCCTATTCTTGTGGATCCTAAACATTTAGGAAAAGATGACATCTTCCAAGCTGGATTTGATGAATTCAAATGGTTATTAACAGATCTCTTTTGTGATGACATATCAAATCAAGCCCTTGAAGCCAATAAGATCTTGCAGTCTATGAAGCTGAAAAATTTAGCAAAATTTGATGCTTATAACTGTATGTTTGAATCATACATGGTTGCAGCAAATAAAATGCATGACCTAACCACCAAGCAGTATTATCTAAATTCTCTTCCTTGTGGTTTAGGAGCATGGGCTCAAGATTATATCATTAGAAAAGAAAATAAGCAGCTTGATGATGTTAGTTTTCCTACAATCAAAAGATTGATAAGATATAAGCTGGAGAAACAATGCTTATTAGGAGCATTATAGTTGAATAAAGAGGAATACAATTACACTTGTAATTTGAAATAATTCTGTGATCTTCCTCCAATAAATTAGTTGAAATATTTCCAGCAGTTGAAACAGTTTAAAAAGAATAAATGTGGCAGCAAGTGTAGATGCAGAAAATGCTCAAGGCATAATCACCATGAAGGTGAGTTTACTTTTAAAAGAAGTAAACATGGAAAGTTCAAGGAAAGAAACTTCAGAGCAGTCCCTTATAGAAAAAGGAGACATTTTAAGGAACCGCCTTACCTATTGCAAAAACGGCATGACCAAGCACCAAAACATATTAAATGTTTCATTTGCAAGGGACCTCATTATGCTACAAATTGCCCAAAGAAACTAAATCCTGGAACAAAGATTTATGCTACCTTTGAAAGAGAAAATCTAGGATGGGAAGTGGTAAATAGCAGTTTGTTTTCAGATCTTCAACAGTTGTATGAACTAGTATAATTAGTTCCTGAGTCAACATATATGTTAAAATTCAAAGATATGAAGGATCGCCATAGACATACTAAGAATCTGTCTGATTCTAGTTCTTCATCGTCCGACACAGACCTTGATGAAGATTTTTTAACTTCATTGTTAAAAACTACCTTGTCTGACTTAAAAGTTCAGATTCAAATAGAAAAGTCTAAAGATCCTTATAAGTTGACAGGAACTAGAGATGAAAGAAAGAAAGCTGTTCATCAACATCTATCTAAACTTAAAAGTTTAGAATCAGATAAAATTGAAGTTGAAAAACAACTCAAACTTCAACAAAGACCTTCTAAGAAGGACTTATTAAACCCTTCTCATGGTTATAAGGTTCCTCCATGGCAAAAGAAAGATGAACAACCGTCTACCTCCTGATCGAAATCCAAATCTAGATCTATTGATGCTGATATTATTCCTATCTTCAAAAAGTTTGATCTCTCATTAGATGATGTTGCAGACTGTAAGAGATTACTTCACAAGCAACGAAAAGAAATCAGGAATCTCTTTGTTGAGGTGGGAGAAGTTAAAGACCTATTATTCAAAGCAGATCAAAGTCAAAATTTGGATCAAAAGTCTGAATCAGAACAACAATCAGAACCAGAAAGCAGTAGCAACAATAGTCTTATACAGAGAAATAATGATAGATCTTGTTCTCTATTATTGGCTAACCATAGAAATTATATAAGAGTAAATTTTTGTTTTCCTGGTTACAAAAAGATTCCTCTTGATGCATTTGTGGATACAGGATCTTCAAGATCACTGGCAAAGACCAATGCCATTCCTCCCCACTTCTGGAAAGAAAGATCAGACATTTCACAAAGTTATGCTATCAATGGAGAAAAGATTGATATGGGGAGATATGCTCAAGATGTCCATATTGAAATCATGGGTAAAACTTTTATTACTGATTTCATTGAATATAATGATTTAGAAGATGATGTTCTTCTAGGTTTCTTATATCTAACCAAATATGAACCTCTTCAGTTCTGGAAACATAAGATTGCCCTCAGGCATGAAGAAGGTCAGTTAGAAATTCATGCTCTTAAAATTGTTAACCATAAGTTTGATAAGGGCAAGAGACAAACCAAAAAGAAGGAATCAGTAAAAGAGGCAACTGAAGAGTCATCAGATTTCTTCCACAATATCAGACAAAAATTTGAAGTAAATTGCTGCAGTATGAGTCCATTACAGTTCTGGTCTCAGGAAGATGAAGAAAATGGAAAGAAGAATATCTGCGGATATCAATCTGGAACTTTTACAGATACTCAGAGTAGATATCATATTTATGAAAAAGAAATTCTTGCAGTTAAAAATGGATTAGATAAGTTTAAAATTTTCCTCAAGCCAGTCCGTTTTACTGTAAGAACTGATAGTCAAGCAATGAGAAGCCTGCTGAAAAAGAAGCCGAATAAAGACATTGCTCAAGGAAGAGTTGCTAGATGGTACTTTGAATTTCTCAGTTTTGATTTTGATATTGAATGGATCAAAGGAGAAAATAACCCTCTTGCAGATACTCTAACCAGAGAACTTGCAGGCTCTATCTATATTGATCTTGAATTTTTATCCCCCGATTGGTATAGACCAGATGGAACTGGAATGTATATGGTAAATCTTGGTGAAAGAGATATTTTTCTCTTCCTACTCTTCCAAAGGAAATTGTGATTACTTTATTGGAATCATATTTCTTAAATAAATGGTTCAGAAATCTCCAAAATCTGATATGCTATCATCACCAATCTTTGGCTGATCCAAATGAAGAAGATGAATTCAAAGAAGCAATAGGATTAGCTCAAGCTCCTATCAGATTCTGGTGTGGTCGCAATGCTATCCATATACGCATTAAAGGGCTTTTTGGGATGAATTGGTCAAAAGCCAGCAAGATGAATCTTTTAAAAGGAATAAAATTTGGGTTAATAACTCGAATTAGTTTTGACCAAGATACCTTTGAAGATTATGCAGATTTAACTGGTGCAAGGTTTAATCCAGACATGGAAGAATTCTTTAATTATCTGTATCCAAATTTAAGTCATAAAATTTGTAACAATCTAACGCATTACTTGATGTGTTATCCAAGAGCAGGATACAGGTTTCCAAGGATTGAATTATATCCTCTTACAGCTCAATGGAGAGCCCAAGTGAAAATCCGCAATATGGAGATTCATCTCCAACCTGCATTAATGGCTGCTAGACTTGAACTTGATATTGCCCACTCTCAAGATTATATGGTTCAAGTTGATTACGTCTTCAACCAAAGAGAAGGAGATTGGGAGAGAATTTTTCAAGAATTACCGGATGAATTACTAGATCTAGTACCATTCTAATGTTAGCACATGGGCTTGTATGTGCTGTGATGTCACCCACGTTATGACGTGACAATAGGACGCTACCCTATTATAAAAAGCATGATCCCCATAGTGACTTTTGGGTGTAAAGTCGGCATGTATGTGACATTTGTCTTAATCACAGTTGTCTACTTTTCCTGTTCACACCTTTTGCAAATGGCTACAGAAAAGTCTGTCAGTCGGTTCTTATCCAAGTTCACGCATTTACCTTTTAGGTGTTGCTATGGATAAGATTCCTTTGCGTGTCACTCTTCTAGTGGTGGAACTCAATTTTTTGTAAATTGGAGGTTAAAGTTTTGAACCAGTCTCTTCCTATAAGAGGACCCCAAAGACGCCTTCCAAGACATAGCATCCTAGGATAGCATAGCTTCTTAGATTGAGTTTGCATTAGCAAGAGTCTTTAGTCTTAGTATCAGACTTATGCTCTCTCTTGCGCTTAGTGCGATCTGGATGATCAAAATCTGAATATTGTAATATGAAAAGAGATTTAAGTTTTGAATGCAAAGTTTCCTTATCTATTTTTATTCTTGTGTGTATTTTCTCTGTGATTGGTTTTGGCATTTATCATTTCACATCTTGAAACCTTAGTCATTCCGCGTCGCATATTATAGTATGAAAATAGTATGAAAATATGAAAATCTAATGACGGTTTAGCATAAACTATATCTAACTTATTTACAGAATCTAATGACTGTTCAATAGAAAATCTAAATTCTAATGACTAGTTTTGAATGAAAAGTTGCCTTATCTATTTTAATATTGTGCATATTTTCATACTATAATATGCGACGCAGAATGACTGAAGTTTCAAGATGTGAAATGATAAATTCCAAAACCAATCACAGAGAAAATACACATGAGAATAAAAATAGATAAGGAAACTTTGCATTCAAAACTTAAATCTCTATTCATATTACAATATTCAGATTCTGATCATCCAGATCACACTAAGCGCAGGAGAGAGCATAAGTCTGATACTAAGACTAAAGAATCTTGCTAATGCAAACTCAATCTAAAAAGCTATGCTATCCTAGGATGCTATGTCTTGGAAGGCGTCTTTGGGGTCCTCTTATAGGAAGAGACTGGTTCCACCAAAGCAAAACTTTAACCTCCAATTTACAAAAAATTGAGTTCCACCACTAGAAGAGTGACATGCAAAGGAATCTTATCCGTAGCAACACCTAAAAGGTAAATACATGAACTTGGATAAGAACCAACCGACAGACTTTTCTGTAGCCATTTGCAAAAGGCGTGAACAAGAAAAGTAGACAACCGTGATTAAGACACATGTCACGTACATGCCGAATTTACACCCAAAAGTCACTATGGGGATTATGCTTTTTATAATAGGGTAGCATCCTATTGTCACGTCATAACGTGGGTGACATCACGGCACAAACAAGACCATGTGCTAACATTAGAATGGTACTGGATCTAGTAATTCATCCGGTAATTCTTGAAAAATTCTCTCCCAATCTCCTTCTCTTTGGTTGAAGACGTAATCAACTTGAACCATATAATCTTGAGAGTAGGCAATATCAAGTTCAAGTCTAGCAGCCATTAATGCAGGTTGGAGATGAATCTCCATATTGTGGATCTTCACTTGGGCTCTCCATTGAGCTGTAAGAGGATAGAATTCAATCCTTGGAAACCTGTATCCTGCTCTTGGATAACACATCAAGTATTGCATTAGATTGTTACAAATTTTATGAATTAAATTTGGATACAGATAATTAAAGAATTCTTCCATGTCTGGATTAAACCTTGCACCAATTAAATCTGCATAATCTTCAAAGGTATCTTGGTCAAAACTAATTCAAGTTATTAACCCAAATTTTATTCCTTTTAAAAGATTCATCTTGCTGGCTTTTGACCAATTCATCCCAAAAAGACCTTTAATGCATATATGGACAGCATTGCGACCACACCAAAATCTGATAGGAGTTTGAGCTAATCCTATTGCTTCTTTGAATTCATCTTCTTCGTCTGGATCAGCCAAAGATTGGTGATGATAGCATATCAGATTTTGGAGATTTCTGAACCATTTATTTAAGAAATATGATTCCAATAAAGTAATCACAATTTCCTTTGGAAGAGTAGGAAGAGAAAAAATATCTCTTTTACCAAGATTTACAATATACATTCCAGTTCCATCTGGTCTATACCAATCGGGGGATAAAAATTAAAGATCACTATAGATAGAGCCTGCAAGTTCTCTGGTTAGAGTATCTGCAAGAGGGTTATTTTCTCCTTTGATCCATTCAATATCAAAATCAAATCTGAGAAATTCAAAGTACCACCTTGCAACTCTTCCTTGAGCAATGTCTTTATTCGGCTTCTTTTTCAGTAGGCTTCTCATTGCTTGACTATCAGTTCTTACAGTAAAACGGACTGGCTTGAGGAAAATTTTAAACTTATCTAATCCATTTTTAATTGCAAGAATTTCTTTTTCATAAATATGATATCTGCTCTGTGTATCTTTAAAAGTTCTAGATCGATATCCGCAGATATTCTTCTTTCCATTTTCTTCTTCCTATATGAGAACAACAGACCATGTATTATCAGATGCATCAGTATATAAGAATAATGGTAGATCTGTAATAGGATTTTGTAAGGCAGGCAAAAATTGACATTTTTCCTTTATTCTCTGAATTTCCTTTGTTGCTTCAGTAGACCATCCTTCATTGCCATCTTTGATATGGTGTTGGATCAACCTGCGATCTTCAGCTAATCCTTTATAGAAAGGAGAGATATAATTCAAGCATCCCAAGAATCTTTGGATCTGTTTCTTATCTTGTAGGATATCTGGGAATTCTTGAATTCTTTGCAGTATATGAGGCTGAAGTAAAATCTGACCTTTGCTCATATGTAAGCCAAGGAAATTTATCTGTAGTTGACCAATAACCATTTTCTTTGTAGATAGGCATATCCCATGCTTTTTAATAGTTG